>JABJVR010008079.1:0-10935 GCA_025773905.1 Chitala chitala | reverse complement strand
CCGCGTTTTTAATTATAACTGTTTTTTTTAAAATTTTTTTTTTTTTTTTTGGTGTTTTGTCCCTTTTTCACGGTGTTAACAAAATTTTTTTAAAACTTTTTTTTTTTTTTTTTTTTTTTTTTTTTCTTTTCTCAGTTATACTATTTTTCAACCAATAACTTCAGTCGTCTTCTAAATAGAAGCCCATAACATTTCTGATGTTCCCACGGTCCATTAATGTTAATTTGCGTCAGAAGCCGACTGACCATTTTTGTCTAATACTGTCAAAGAACAATAGTTTTACTAATGAGACTTGCAACATTATGTTCTCGGAGCAAACGTATCCCTAGAAATACATTTAAGAAAATTATAAATTCAACTGAAAATGTCTTTCTTTGCCCTCATTTCTATATTCAAATGGGTCATGTAGATTATGCTGCAAAGTCACTAATAACCGTCCTGCCCTCTTTTCCCAGTTTTCTGGAAAATGAGAATACCTTCCTCAGAAGGCCTGTGCTATATATTACATTTCAGATGTATTTATAATGCATCCTCACCTGAGACCATGATGGAGGGTCTTCTGGTGGTAGATTAAGCTAAAATTTGCTTGTATGTAGAAACCTTTGAGTCCTAGCACTGAAACAGTTTTTTTTGTTCTTCACATTAAAAGCAAAATGAAAGTTTTTAGCGACTTGAAGAGATTTGAGATGGTGTTATACAATACTGAGACAAGCAACCATATAGATATGTGCTGTAGGTAGTCACTTTGTTTGTGTATGAAATGCTTGTTTTAGGGGAAACATCTTGCCGGCTACTACTATTGGAGGAAACAGGAAAGTCTAATGAAAGATTAATGTTGTTTAGCCATATAAAACCTTAATGGTCAGTGCCTATTTCCTTTGTCCAGTCTGGCACACAGTGACTAATCGAATTTCAGGCACGTAGACTCAACAAGTAAATATTTAAAATTTGTTTACTTTTGTATGCAACTTGGAGACATTGCGTGACTGTATTAAGCCATTTTTTCATCAGCCCTTTTTTTTTTTTTTTTTTTTTTTTTTAAGTCACCTCACCTTTTACCAGACGCAAAGTTTTTTCCTGACCTAATGAGTGGGTAGACATGTGTCATGAGCCTCAGACCTCTTCAAACCTCCCTCCATGACAGTGTGTCTGTCACTGGTTTCCTATGGTAGCCCATTCAGGCACACAGTAAAAACCTAAATATGGTATTCACACATTTATAACTTTCATAATGATCCCTCTGTCTTTAGATCTGGCCATTTACATGTGTTTTTTTTCCCTCCTTTTCCTCTACAGAAACTGTTTGTTATTATAACGTTCAGCAAGCACATAGTGGAGCAGATGGTGGCTCTGATCGGGTGAGTAACTCAACCATCTTCTGAAGATGTGGAACAGAGAGCAGGGTGGGCGACCCACAACTTTGCATGAAAAGGTTAACAACAGACATGACTGTTGAAAGAGGCCTTCAATCTTTTCCTTTTTTGGTCTTACATCAGCACAGGGCGGGAAACGGGCCTGTTTTCAAAAGTCAGTTCCGTGGGCGGATGCTGTGATGCGCATACAGCTGCGAGAAGCTAGCTGGTTCAAGGCGAGAAGACTACTTTGGCTCGTTACTGTGATCTGGTTGTGAATGTGGCTGTCTGATTGGCCCATTCTGTATGGTCATTTGTACACAAATATAGAAGCCGTAAGTCTGAGTCTGAGATTCTGTGGTGTGACTGGATTCGTACGCTTTCATTAGGTCTTTTTTCGCGTGCCACCCTCTCTGTGTTGAGTGGCTGCGCCATGCCTTGAGAATGGATGGAAGAGAACTGTTGGTGCTGGAGAAGAACGGGCAGCGCTGTGGTTCTGTTCAGCGATGGCATACACACACGTGGCTTGGTCACAGCGTTGGCCCACTTGGTGCAGGGCTCTTGCTTAAAGGTCACACACAGGAGTGTGTTCAGTGGACCCCTCCCCCCGCCTCCCTCTTTGTACATGGGCCCCCGAGTGCCTCGTGTGTGTGTATACATGCAGCGGTTAGCCATGGCAATGCCAGCAGGGAACAGGAGGTGACAGTGTACCGAAGCAGGAAGCGTGGCCTCACACCTGCAGCAGGGCGTGTCTTAGACCGAACACTCGCGTATGAATCAAAGAACGTGGTGCTGAAATTTCAGCCGGAGGTTACATCAGCAGTCTCCACGTGACATTCTTTTACACCATAATGCAATTTTCCTCACTAGATCACTGCAAATTATTTTTAATTTTAGAGCAGAAATAGATTAAACAATTAGTTGGATTGATTGTTAAATAGGTTTTGCTTTGTCAATAATACACTAATTATATAAAAATGTCAGATGAGAGAGTGGTGTCTTTGAAGCATGTTCAGTTCAGTTTTTCAGAATCTTCATTGTGATAAAATCTCTTGAAGCGATAAAAGCATTGAACCTTTCACTGAAACATACGTTCTAGCTGATTGACAAGTTTCTGTATTTGTCAGCAAAGAACCTTTTTCTCCCCACTGAAGTTTCTCTTTACAACTTAACCGTCAGTTTCCTGTATGTGGGCCTCTTCATAAAGCTGAGAGTTCTGTAGGTTTTGCTTCATTGACACACTGAAGAGCTGACCTACATCCACCAGAAGATACTGATGTTTTGCATGTCGTGTTAACCCTTTAGCTTCCTGACAATTATTATTTTTTTTAGCTATAATTTCTTTATTGATGTACTTCACCCATTAATTTGAATTGCCGCTCAGTTCTTCCACCTCACTATTCCTTAATTTTTTTATCTTGAGGGTTATGGAATGACTCACACAGCTTTGCAGCTGTCACTTTTATTTTTTTACATGTCGTGCTGTTCTTGTGTACCTGAAGCACAACAAATTTAGTCACTTTGATGTTGGCTACACAGCAAACGTTATCAGAAATCCTGATTGCGGTGGCACTGAGTTTCAATGGTTCTGCAGTCAAAATGTGCAACAAGTCACCTATGTATGTGGCCATAACAGCTTTGTGTTCTGAGTACACCGACAGGAGTGTTTTCATGGAGCTTTGTAGTCTTAGAAACTGCCTGATGTTTTTTTAGCTTGCCACTTTTTCTAAGTGGCGTCTCGCATCTCTCCACGCAGCTCTGTGAGTGTGGAACACTTCTGAGGTTCTGAAACCCGTGTAACCCTTGACTGTAAATTTATCTTGATAAATTTATTTGGCAGCCGTGATTGATTGTTTCAAGAAAATTTGTTTGCTGATTTCAACCTCTCCAAAAAAAACAATTAGTTTTTTTTTCTGCTTTAGGGGTTGAATTTACAATTTCAGTATTCAGTATTTCAGTTGAATTTACAATTTCAGTATTCCAGTTTTTCTTGAGGATGACTTTAGTTCTTGACAAACTGGTCCACCGGTGTTAAATTTTTAACAGTCTGTAAGCATGGGGTCAATGACACCAAACGGGAAATTTTTATAAAGTTTGTTATGGATTATTTCTCAGTCTTCAAATTAACAGTCCCAAACTGTGTAAAAATTGTTTAAATATTTGTTACAATTACTTTAATAATTTTATTGTGTGTTTGAGTAAGTCAAACCTTTTGACTTCAGGCGCTGCAGTTCGTTGCCCATTTTTCAGTGAAAGCGAGTTATGCAAGTATCTGATTTTTAGGTTTAAATGTTGTCCTTTGGTAATAATGACACTTTTTAAATTTAGTCTCCCTGGATTTGATTGTGAGTATATACACACATGTTGTACTGTACAATAAACTTACAATTATTCCATTCTATTTAAAATTCTTTAAAAATTATTAGCATTAACATTTTATTAATGTGAATTTTTGTACATTTTGTACTGGTTTTTCCCCTTTCTTTCTGAATTCACTTTTGTTCCTTGTATGGCTTTAAAGCTTATTTTCTCACAAATATGTACATATGTGTTGACGCAGACAGTGCTGTTTTGTGCTCTTTGCCAATTATAAAGTTAATTTATTAAATTTATTAAAGTAACAGATTTTTCAGGTTTTTTATGCATGCCCCCATTGCTAAAACTTTTAAAATATGTTTGCCAGGTGTATATTTTAGCACGTGTACAGTATAGAAATATGTAGGGTAATAAAGTATTACTGCTGCTACTTTTAAAAATATCTCTAATTTTTAAAATATTCCTTGGTGATGGAACAATTTTAAAAATGTATATACTGTTTAAAATAATTTTTGCTAGTTGTGAACCTGAAGAAGTGTGATGAACTTATTGTTTGTCTCTTGTATGTAATTTTTTAAAGATTGTTGTCCTTCAGTCGGTATACACAGTGTAGATTTTACCATTTTGCAATTAGTGTATTGTTAAGTAGACCAAAAATACTATTTCAGATAGCCGTAATTTTAACAAAATACTTAAGAATTTCAAGTTTTATAAACATTTCAAAATGTAGTGTGATTAATTTCGTAAATGCATTACATTGGATTTAAAATAGTTGCAGGATCTCCAGTGATTCTTAAAATATTTCTTTAAAAGTAAAATATTTAAAGCCCACTTAAATATCAAATAATGTAGTGTGTGATTATTTTGTCTTGTCATTAAAAATTATGTTTGAACGTCATAGTGATTATCATTAACACCCTGAGCTGTGTATTATTTCAAAGGTAATTTTTCACATGCAATAGAAAAATTTTAATGCTGTTTCTCTTGAGCATTTAAAAATGGACTTCTGTTCAGCGTGAGCTTTTCATCAAATCCTCATACAGAGTTTTTATTTTACGACTGATCTGAGTTCAGGGTGGCTGTGTACCCCGTACAGCGACAGTGAACAACAGCTGTGGAATCACATTGGTGTAGAGCTTAAATATAAGGCCCTGGGGGCTCACTGACATCCTAAGCATCTTGGGAACATGACCTGATGAAGAAAGAAACAACTGAGCTCATTGGGTTACCTGGGAGATTCTGTCTGACATTCCAGACGTGACAGACAGCTGCATTTATGACTGAAATCCTCAGGTGTTTTTGTGCTTTGTTACCTGCTGTATTTAAACAGCATTTTTCTTTTATTGTGAGATGGGCTCTTGTAGCTTTGTCATCATCTGGAGAATGGGGGGGGGTTGAAGTGTCTTTGAAGTAAAATAAGAACCTTTTGTCTTTTTAGCGTTTGCTAACGCAACGTGAAAACTTGGTAACCCTATAGAGTGAGGGGAGGGAAAATTCCCTTCTGACAATGAGTTTTTCAGTGTATCAGCATTTCTTATTTATTTTTTTGATTTATTTTACAAATAATCAGCATTGAAGGACTGAGAATTTATAAGTGTTACAGCTTCACCTGCCTGTTCAATAGATCCCAGTTTTTGTGTAAGAAACTTGTCGCTAAAATCATAGGAAATGAGCAAGTAGCAGAAATTAATGTGGTAAACGAATTTTTTGTTTGCCCATTGTGTCTGAGACTTCTTCACTAGTGTGGTGTGTGCGTGTTTTGTGACTAACCTATCTTAACAGTGTAGAAATAAGGCTCTCCCTTGGATGATTATGTTCTCATTCCTGTTGGCTGTTTAGTGTTACAGGTCCTACCGAAAATATGAGTTTATAAAGCTTTTGGTCAGCTAAACACATCATCACGAGTGTTAATAAATCCATAACTATTATGAAGAGACAGAGCTGTCCCTCTAGCAGCTGACACATTCTTTGGTCTAGCCACAATTCAGATGCCAGTAAGGAACATTTGGGATGTTTGGTTGAAGAGCATTCCCATTCTAATTGCTCCAAATCACCTTCAGTCAGCTCTTGATGTATTTGTTTCATCCTACGTTTTTGTATTTAGTCCAAGTTTAACAACCAATTTTTTTTCTAGTTTTGGCTCTTTTTAAAAGAGCCTGAAAGTGTTCCTGGTGTAAGAAGTTGGTGATTGAGATGGAGGGGGGGGGGTGCGTGCATTTTTATCTTCTGGCTGTTCGCTGCGTTACTTCAACTCTACAGTTTGGAGAAATCTGCTGTGAACTTGTGGTCCCGAAAAATTCTGTGGATGTTTGCCCAACCCCTATCTCCCTGTCCACTCACACCTGAGCTGAAGCGCCACTGTCAGATGTGCATTCCTTTCCAAACAGTTCATGTCTGTGTGGACTGGCAAGAGTGCGTCAAACTGTTTCTGCTTTTCATTTTTGCTGTGTGTGTGTGTGTGTGTGTGTGTGTGTGTGTGTGTGTGTGTGTGTGTGTGTGTGTACACTTGGTTGCTCAACTGCAAAACATTAATAATAATAATTGGATTTGAAGGTCATTAAATCAGTGCAATTAACTAACTTAAATACAGTCAAAATGAGTGAAAAAATGTAAGCTGTTGCTCAAGAAGGGCATATTTAGGAGAGAAGGACACTGAAGGGAATTGCCTCCCACCTGTATCTCCATATGTAATAATGTATGAATTGGCATTGTGGCTGAGAGGGTGTGTCCAGCAAAGGAAACGCACCTCTTGGTGCCAGTGAGATGAAGAATCTCTTTGAAGAACTCATTATCAGCATTAAAATTGCAGACACCCTTTTAATCTTTATACAAAGGACCGTGTTCTACATGCCAAGCCCAGTAAGGAAAATACTTAAATGTAGAGACATTTGCCCCCCTCCCCCACTTCCACTATGCCATCCCTGTCCAGTAGTAAGATGTCTGTGCTTCTTGACGCACTGGGATTGTGGACATCAGGAGCTAAACAAAGGATGGCACACTTCACAAGATGTTAACGCATAGCCAGTAAAATGGCAGGGACCGTATGGATCATCACAACACTGCAAAAATGAAGAAAAGAGCAAATAGTTTGTGTTACCCACATCCATAGAAAAGAGGTTATTGAATAGTGCTTAGCACTGTTTTCACCCAAATTACTCATCGCTGAGTAAGCTGGGAGTGTTGAGCCCCAGTCACCTGAGAAACAGGCCTTTTGACAAAGATGCCATTGATCAGTAGTTGAATGGCTTTTTGACCTGCCTGTGAATATTCAGTTCTTTTTATGGGTACTAGTATTGGGTGAACCCATAGGAGAGACTGAACCTGACAGTTTTCATTATGTGCTATTAAATTTTATGTGGTGTTTTACAGGGTGGCCCTGTTAAAAACAAAAAGAAAACCCAGCCTTTGGTTGCATTGGCCCATCTGACTTAACCCATGCCGAATTTCAGAATGTGCTGGAATCTTTGCATTCCAGCTGTGGAACATTAAATGCGTACATAGAATTTGCAGAATGCAATGTTCATTAAAGGAACATTGGAACAGAAGCAAGGTCAACTCTCAAGCCAGGAGCAGTTACTGTTTTCAACGAGCAGTTACTGTTTTCGCCTTGTTTTTTTCCCTTATGTTCTTTATTTTGAACCAAACACACAGGATAAGTGATTTAACTTGTGTGCTTTACTTCATTTCTGTATTTCTATGTCTATGACCTCAGTGGGTTACAGCTCCCTGCCTTGATTCATCATTTTAATCCCCTCCCAAAATATTCATTGGCAGCAAGTTTAAATCCCTTATATTATGTACCTATCCATCAAATTTATGGTCCCGTAATACCTTGATACTTTGTTTTGTGTTGAAACATCAGCAATAGTGTTTTTAAAGACAGATTGTTTTATTTAAATGTTAATACAGATACATATTTTTTTCATCCCCTACGTAGGTAAAAGTATTCTTACAATAACACCATTGTGCCTTATCAGAAATGCAATAGGTTCCGTAATTAAATGCACCATATCTGTAATTGGCCCATAGCAATACTGTGGTTTTTAGTACAATATGTATCATTGACTGATTTGTCTTGGACCATATTTTATAGTATTAATGACTCTTAAATTGTCCCCTAGGCTGTTCAAATAAAGTTATATTATATTTTATGTAATATATATTTGTACTGTATAAGTAATTTTGATTAATAGTAGAATGTGAAATGTTTGGTTTAGACACGTGTGTGTGTGTGTGTGTGTGTGTGTGTGTGTGTGTGTGTGTGTGTGTTTTTGTATCATGTGAAATGTTATCAGTGTACCAGTGTAAGCAGTCTTTAAAAATGTATATTTTATACAAAATAGTTTTCATTAAAAAAATCTAAAGATTGTTCTGTAAATGTTTTTATTACATTAATTACATTATAATTTTCCATTCTATCATGCCATAAATTCCTAGTTTCCTGTCTAAATTACTCAACTTTTTTTTTAGGAGTTCATGCGAACTCCGTTAAATGGCAGTTAAGTGTATTTTGATAGTCCTTGTCATTACTTAAATTCACTGTAGCTGTATACCTAAGAGTCTGTGTTTTTTAAAAGGTAAAAGAGAAGATTTGCAGTAGCAGTAATATTAGTCTTCTAAAATTTGTATTACTTGTGTATAATGGAAATCACTACTGTGTACAGACCTGTGCCATTTCTCCCTCTGACTGCGTGTGCAGTTACAGTTTATGGTTTGTGGATGGAAACATAGACGGATAGATGGAAACATTATTTATCCCAAAGGGAATTACAAAAACTGGAAATTCTGAAGTCTGATGGTGTTTTTTTTATTTTGATGTTTATAACAAGTGTCCTTTTCTGCCATTTTATGTTATTCGTTTTATTACTTGATGAAAGTAATTATAGCGTGTCAACACTGGGAGTATTTTATTTGCCTGTGGGTTTTAGCAACTACTGAACATGTTATATTTAAACTTCATAAATGCTGACGGTGTTATATTGCATAATACAATACTTTATACAGGTCTATACTCCCAGTGCTCACACAGAAGATTTAGGATTTAGTGTGTTAGTTTGGTCTGTCTGAGGCAAACTGCACCAAAGGTGTGTCTTTGGTAAGATTGGGAGGGTACCCGGGAACTGTGGACAGGTGTGGTGCCCTGCTGGAGGTATTTAGTCAGTCCTATGGCTTCTGGCAGAGCCAGGCCAGTGCACATGCCTGGCCCTGGGCACGGCCAAAGGCTTCTCAGGTGCCTGGGGAGGTGGATGTAGGAACAAGCTGGAAGTCTGTGTTTAATGTAACGGACAAGAGCACCTGAACAAACGACTGGTATATCTGTCCCTCCCTTTCCTGGAACTTGGCACCCAAGGGGGGCATTTGGCTGGTAGTCCCAGCAGACCTCTACGGATAAGTCATTTCCCCCAAAATGATGATCTCATCTTACCAAAGCCCCCCCCCATTTGTCTTTTGTTTAGAGCTTTGTTTTTGTAAGCAGTCAGCCCAAGTGACTCCTTGCAAAAACAGATGGCTTAAAGTCTGTCTAATTTACTTCTGGATTTTAAGATTTGCGTCCGAGACGGGCACCATGTTTTTCTGATGAAGTCACTGGGAAGACTTCAGATTAACTGCGAGATCAGCATGGCATATTGGAAACAGGAGAAATTCAAGACTTAATTGCATCAGTTTCTCAGCTACAGTGATTCAGTACTTGCTCCACTCAAACGTACATTCTTTTTGAACTGTTGGCCATCTCTGTTTTACAGTGTTTAGTTTAAGTATATGATTAGTCTTTATTATCTTTGCAGAAACAGAATATAACTTCAATCGATGACTAACAAATACCTGTCTTAATGTTTCCTTTTACCTTTAAAGTCACCACATTGCATTTTTTGAACATGAAAATTTGAGAATCAAATTATTTTGGTAGCTAAACGTAAAAAGGTCTTCATAAAGTTTGATTAGGTAATTTGTCGTGAAATTTCATTGGTTGGTTATCTACATTTCTATATAACATTTCATTCATCTTTAATCATTTTGGCCTTTTCAATTCATAACAGAAGTACTAGGTCTACCATTTTTAAAACCGGAAGACTTTCAGATTGATGCAAGTTGACGTGCTGTTGCGGTGAAGGCCAAGTATAAATGTTAGTGTGTGTGCTTGGATTGGTTATTACGTTATCCTACACGTTGGTGCAAAAGTGTTTGGGTGGGATGGGGTGTGGAGGGGCACACTGAATCTCACGCAGATGCTGAGGAGTGGCATCGATCGGGCCTCAGTGTTTTTCGGGGGGGGGGGGGGGCAGAAAACAGCTCCACTTTTGATAAATGCCGAGTCAAAGGTATATTCTGACTCATCACCAGTGGAATTTGGTCACAAGGAAATGAATGGTGACAACTTTTTTTTTTTTTTTTTTTAACAGCAACAGGAAACGATCTCTCATTAAAGTGCTGTCTGGCATAGTTTTAACTCTTTGTAATGATCGTCAAAGCCTGGGAGGAGGGGGTGGTCTGTACTGTTCACGGTGTCTTGATTTTTTTTTTTTTTTTTTTTTTTATTAAAAATATATATATTTTAAAATTTTTTCCCCAGGCCTGTTTAACTTGACCTGTTTCTATGCGTTTTGGAAATTGTTACAATCTCATTTGGAAGAGTGAGTTCATATAGAAACCCATTTTATGGCAGGTTGAAATGGCTGGCTTGGGGGCTGTCCGTGTGTTTCCGTTCACATAAGCAAGGTGGGTCTGTTTACCTTCAGCGTCTTGCTGAAGGTAGAACCCTTAGCTGTCTCCCTGCTGCCATCTTCCTCATGTAACGCTGGTTCACCTGTGACTTGTATTGGGGCCGCCGGCACGGTCAGTCCTGGTTGAGCTTTACACGTCCTGACGAGAAGCACAGCACAGCACATAGGGCAGGGTTTGGGGTGAATCAGTGTACAGTGGGTCTGGGAACAGGCATGTGAGGCCCAAGTCCCACGCCTGACTCACCTTTCTTTTCACTCCACGCTGACCTCAAACAAGCAGATGATGAGATCATGATGATTGGGTCAGAAGCTCGGCATCAGTTAACAGGGCCCTCTTCCTCTCAGCTCTGCCAGTTCTCGGCTGTCTGATGTTCTCACAGTATCACAAATACGGTAGTTTACCTCTGCCTTTCCTTACCTCACCGGAGTTTAAACAGCCAGTTTTTCTTTGTCACTTATGGCAGCAATCTGCAGTTCCAGGTTATATATATATATGTGTGTGTGTGTGTGTGTGTGTGTGTGTGTGTGTGTGTGTGTGTGTGTGT
>JABJVR010008078.1:0-10936 GCA_025773905.1 Chitala chitala | reverse complement strand
GATAAGGTAGGACAAATGGATGGTTATAACTATCATTCTGTACTACGGGGTAGGACATTCTCACGAGGTAGGACAAACCGGTTAAAGGGGGGGGGGACTCAATTTAGTGGGGACAAGGCATATTTTCCAAACTGCACAGCTTCCAGGTTTAATATTGTCCATTATATACCGAAGATCTGAATTGAGTAATTAAAAGTATCACGATTTTGAAATATATAACCTCATGCACAGATCATCTTAAGAAACTTCTTGATTATACTTTTAGTTTACTTTGATACATTAGTTATTATTATTATTATTAATAATAATAACACTAATGGTAATAATTACCATTATAATTCTAGAGGGTACACTTCGAAGCGAGTTGTCTTAGCTTACTTCCGAGTTTGCGGTACTACGAAAGTTGTCTCACCTTTACTGTTATGGTAACATGCTGTGAAACTAAACTGGTCCGAGCAGTTTAGGGTTACAGGTCAAACCAAACTTAAAAGCACCGCCCTGTCACGGAGCAACAACTGCCCTTTTACCAGGTTTTACTTTTTCCAGGTAGAAGTTTCTTTTGGCATTGTCGCAAGGATAGCGAGCGCCTATTTTTCACAAGACGAGGTTATTTAGAATATATATTTGTCGTCTGGTGTACCCATATGTCTGTAATGACAATCACCCAATTGTGTGTTATTTGCCAGTGAAAATTACATGCATACTCTCAGTAATTAAAAAGTTGAGCAAGAATACTTTATGCGGTGCATTTGCAATAATCAAACTGCTGGATGCATTTATAATATTCCCTAGTCATCTGTCGACGCTAAGAATAAAAGAGCGTTTAACGTAATTTCAGGTATTTTATACGGTACTGATACTTATTATTCGTCGTTAATGACGTTTAGATCCATATTATTTTTTTTCCATAACATTCAGTCAATGTTGACTGGTGCAATAGATGCATTCACATCAACATCCCTACAGTTTTCGGAGAACATGAGGGTGATTGTGTGAACGGGAAGTCAAGTCACACCATCAAAATCGGTTGCACATAAAATTATATATGACTAAAATAACGTTATATTTCTATATACATTTGGTTCCTTTATATGGTTAAGTGGATTTTATATAAATCAATATTTTTTAGGAAAATTATGTGCAATTGATGAACATTTTTATATGTTAATCAAACAGATTTTTTCATCAGTATATGGAGAAAGATCCGGGGATTCTGACATTGCGGAAATTCAGACGTTCAGAATAAAATTTTGACTCAGAAACATTTCTTCTAACCATGATGACTTCTCGCACTGCCCCTGGTGGGCATATCTTTTAATTATCCACGTGAAATTAATTAGGCAGACAAGTATATTTTTGTCAATGCCGCTCACAAAGCAGCACTACTTTAATATATTCCGAGACTAATAAGGTAGATCACAAATGGATGCAATAACAGCTGCATTGCCAGAAGTTGTCGCTAATGAGCGATATTCCGGGTGTTTCGAAAAACTGATTTATTTTGCTAGAAAATAGTGTAAATTAATTAATTTACTGCGCACACCCCTTTTAGTGTGGTAGTGGTCGTATAGAATGATGGTTAAGTGACTCTGAGCCGGAACGACTCCGTGCCGGACGACTTGGTCAGCACTGATGTGGGCTGCCCAGCACACACCTTGAACAGTTATGTTCATTGCCGGGCAGACACACTAGATGTCGATATTGAGAACATAAAATACTGTATATAAAATCTTTCACGTATGCATTATAAACACGGAATATCTGAAGGAGTACCGGGAATTTGTAAATACTGAATACTGAAATCTCCTTTACCACAACAAGACGTGATGGCTGTCATTATTCTCTGGTACTGAGAGGTTGCTACTAATTTTTTACAGCCTTGAAAGTATTCTTTTTGTCACAGGAAAAAACATTTGTTATTATTATTATTTTTTTAACATGAAGTCTGTGAGACATGTATGTATTCTAATCACGTGTTTAAGAGATGGAAATGGAGACCAATTCATTTGTGGAAGTCCAAACTGTGTTTTTTGAACAAAGTTTGAACAAAGTAACAGCGCAGCGATAGGCTTCAGGCTCCCTAACTGTTTACAGGTTATGTGGTTTGAAAAATGAATAAGTGAATGAATAATACTGTCGCATTGAAAGACAATTTTATTAATTAATTTGTTTACATCGTTGGATGGTTTGGGGGCCATTTTTCACATATTTATCGCCAAATCCACGTATATCCACAATGTCAACGGTACTTACTTGAATTGGTGATGTTTGTTGTTTGTCAGTAATAGGGCCATTCTCTTTTTCTATTGTACAATTGTGGTTATCTATTCACTTGTCACCGTTTATTAATCTGCATTGCCAGAAGATGTCGCTAAATAACGTAATTTGAAAAAATATAATCAATATAAGTTTTCCGCCACCCTGCGATGGTTTGGCGCCCTGTCCAAGGGTTTTCCCTGCCATGCGCCCTACACTGCCTAGGACAAACCCCAGACCTAATGGGATAGGTGGTTGGGTAATGGATTGACGGATGGATGGATGGATGGACAACCAGTTGAAATATGTACTTTGTGTCCATCAGCATAGCAACCCGTATCAACGCTGCCCTTCTTGGCACCAACCTCTCAGATTTCTTTTGCTCTCTTGCTCTCTTGCTCTCTTGCTCTTGCTCTTGCTCTTGCACTCTCACACACACACACACACACACACACACACACACACACACACACACACACACACACACACACACACACACACACAAACATCTCATTTGCATTTTAAAGTAATCAGATGTTAGTATAAATGCATTCTACAAGTAAACAGTAGCGAAGACTTGTTTCTAAAATGCTTTATGTAGTACCCTTTCAATGATTGTTGATATAACCAAAGATCTAGACTTATAACAGTTAACTGTACGTGTCTTTAGTAGTGATGACTATTCCTAGGATTATAAACTTTAAGACCAGTCATCAGTTACACATCTATCCTGTTTAGAGTCAGAAGTGTCGCTTAATAGTTTTACATTTTACCAGCTCAAGAGGTTGCTAACAGCTTTCAGGGGAGCTTAACCATTTCACTCAGGGGTAACATATAGAAAATGATAAAATAAATACATGTACAATCAACACCCACACACCTGCACAGGCATAAACCTGTCACTGTGACTCTGGCATACGGTCATAGACCTTGCAACCATAGACAGTTATGCACTGGACATCACTGGACGTCACCACTTAACATCAAAAATTTCCTGATCTACATATGCAGTGTCTGCGAAATCAGCAAGACACTGAGCAACGGCTGACTTCACATATATCATTTTTTTGGATATAATTTGTGTGAATGTTTACACAGACTGTGTATTTCATTAATTACGATACAAGGGAGTCTGCATTTGATTGTCATAAAGCAAATTGCTACCATGTCGCATTCAAATTCTGAAACATAAAAGTCAGACAATAGCTTGTGCATTTACTTTGTTTTTATGAATGCATATGTCAGTACTTTGTCATCCAAAGGTTTGAGTAAGCAATGGAGTCTCAATACACATATCTGTCAGAATTTAACATTGTAGCCAATGAAAAATTATCAAGACTGCTTTACAATCGATTGAATTAATCTCTTCTGTCAAGGTGAGCACTCAGAGAAGTTTTAAGTGCTTTTGGTATGTAGCCTAGCAATATGTCAAAATTTATGTATTTCTACGCAACTTTGTGAAGTGGAAGATGTACATCTGTCACTGTTATGCCGCAGTAGCTGGTTAGATTTACTTCATCAGTGAGAATGTATCAGATCTACTGTGTTAAAAGGCTTGAATTTAGTTAAAGATCTAAGACGAAGAGCTCTGCACATCAGCTCCTGTGCATTACTGTGTTTTACACGCCTGTATGGACAAATCCCTTAACGTGAGGGCTCTCGTGTTTTTCTCATTTGTGATGAAAACACAAGGAGGGGGACACTGTGGCTCAGTGGTTAGCAGTGTTGCTTTGTACTGCTGTGGTTAGGAGCTTGAATCCTGCCCTTTCTGTGCTTCTTGGGTTTCCTCCAGGTACCCTGACTTTTCTCCCATTGTCCAAAGTGTATGTGTCTGCATGTGCTTGTTCCTTATGATGGGCTGGCATCCTGTCCAGGCTAAGCTGTGCCCTAGACCAGGGGATTGCAACATTCGCTATCAAAAGAGCCATTTTGGTCCCTCTCCCATTGCAGGGAACGCTACTGCAGAGAGATGGAAGAGTCACATGCGGGTCCAGACCCACTGGTTCCCAACCCCTGACCTAGACTATCTTAGACAGGCTCCAGCCCCTGCGTAACATAGGCAGCGTGGCAAAGGGATGAAAGACAGGGAGGCCATTCCTTACGTCAGTAATGGATTATTATTACTAATAATAACACCCTTAAACAAAGCTATGATTTTTTTCAATAGATACTGCGAGCTTGTTTCATGCACTCTCAGGTAGTTGATCATTGATCATGACAGGTTACTTTGATGCACTGCCATGAAAAAGAGTCAATTCTGCTTTAGTCCACATATCAAAAATGTGTGGTTGCAGTAAGTAGATTGTCATCTCTGTTTGCTTCTCATTGCAGACATATGGTCATAACATATAAGCCCCCAAACAACAAGTCCAAAACAATGTAAACAGTAACAGGCATAAATGAATATGGTAAGGTTAACTACATATACCTTCCCACAGGCTAGTCCTTAAGTAAGAATTTTAACAAAGGTATTGAAACCTAGCACCCATGTTTATATTTACAGCTACTCCTTTGGCAGATGTTTCATCCAAAATGACATATGGGGGTTTCAAGGCAAAGTCGCATCATTCACATATAGCAGCATGCTAAGTCATAAGCATACAAAGCTGTACCAAACACAAGCCAGCTGCTAACAGTGTACTAAAAATATTCAGATGATAGAGCAAGAGGAATTGACCCACATGAGAATGCAGTAGGTGTTCAGTGCATGTACAGCCATGGGTTGAGCAAAATACACACTTGGTAGTCTACATTAAAGTGGGGCCATTTTGTCTTTATATTGAAGATCTCTGTTCACATGATGTGAGCACAAAGCACAGATGTTAAAGGACATCTATTGTGGTTATCGTGAGCAAGGCCCTTATGCTACTGGCTGAAGGACAGGGAGGTCTTGTGTCATGATCTGAGAAGTCATAAAGTGCAGCAATGCAATTGCAATACATCACAAAAAAGTAAGTGACATTCTGGCAGCTAATTCAAATGTGCTTTATGCTTTGCTTTGGAAAAAATAATCTCTAGACAAAGGTCAGGTGTCTGTACATGACGAGTATTTCACTAAGCAGTTTGTTAAGATATGTTTTGCTTTGTTTCTATCCACAGCACTAAACAGCACTAGAATTTTTTTTTTCTGCATTGGTATTTAGGTTTTAATAGAACAAAATCTTTACATACTAATAAAATATCAGTAAAACTGAAATAAAACCGACCAACCAGATGTCAAATGCATTTGTGTATGGACAATGTAGGATGTTGTGTTATGTGATGGGCTGTGAACTAAAAACACACATACCCAATTTGAATGCTTTGATAACATGTGGCCATTAACAAGCACTGGTATCTGTGGCCTGGTGGCTCAATGGGTAGAACATCAGGCTGGGATACAGAAGTTTCCTGGTTTGAATCCCAGCTCAGCCGCCAGGTGTGTCCTTGAGCAAGACACCCTGTGCTAGTTCATTGTAACCTGTACAGGTTACAATGTAATTACACAATGTAAGTCGCTTTGGATAAAAGTATCTGCCAAATGAATATATGTTCTGTGGGTCACATTGATTTTGGAGATGCATCACTCTTCCCTGGCTGGTGTTCAGGCTGGTAGCCAAGCTCTGTGAAGACCCCTTCTTCAGGCCTGTCTCTAACACCATAAACAATACCATATGCACAAAGCTCAGCACAATATCCACACTAAAGAAAGCAGCCACGAGAGACAAGGTCATCATTGCCTCCTTTGTTGCTGTCAGTCTAGAGCAGACCCATTATGAGAATCGATACATCTCCGGTGACACGCCTGTCTGGCTCGCTCAGATAAAGCACCAGACGAAACTTTCTTTAATTACTCTTTTCACGTGTACATCTTCTGATCACCATGAATGTGTATGTGGTGGGAGGGGAACTGGGACAGGCAGGGGTGGGAGGTGGCTCTTCTGCAACAGCTGTTGTTTTCAATTGGATTTCAGATAATCAGCAAATTAAATTTTGAGACGGGCATTCTGATGCATCAAAACAATTTCTTTTTAATTTTTTTTGACAAGCCTCTAAAATTGTCTAGCAATGAAAAATGCTGGCAGTTCCTTAACTTAAACAAGACACAAGGGTTTGTTTTACTTTTGAGCAGCAATTACAAAATGTATGTTGGTTTCTTGCAATTATCAAGAATATATGCATGCATGTCTATAATTGAATTTTGAAATTTACCCTCAGCTTTCCTTTAAACACGCACTGAAATGGAAACTTGCTGTTTTTGTTTCTGTTCTTTTGTGTTCCATTGTGTTTGCTGTTCTTGTTCTGGGCTCCGCTTTTTCAGAGACTGGCTTTTGATGAATGTATGAGACAGGACGGTGTCTCCTCTGTGTATACAGTGATTAGAATTGTGACAATTAAAATGTCTCTGGGCTCCAACCTGCCAACTGTGAGGTTAAAACTTCAAGGGTGGGCTTCTTTTTGGCCAGGGAAGCCAAGTTCTGTTTAAACACACAACAAGAATTAGGCTTTTTTTCTCTTTAGGACAACTGGAGGAGCTTGTTTAAACCTGCATTAAACTTCATCTTGTTTTCCTCTGTGCATCGTTAAAGCGCCTCTTTATGTGAATAAAAGTGTTGTTTCAAAATGAAGATGTGTAGCTATAGCCTTTGTTAAAGGAAATTGTATTAGGTAGTGTTTGCCTTAACAGAAACCCCATTAATCCCTGTGCTGTGCTCTTTGAAAACACAGAATTTGTGTTAGTCATGGAAATATAACAAGAGCTCCATTTGGTTTAGCCTAGATCCAGACAGCAGATTCCTGGAGAGCAGTGGAGAGAAACTCCCATATGTTGCTTGACTGCCTGGAAACCAAAAAGCAAGACAACAGCCTGGCCTCTATCAAGGCTGGGGAATCACAAAGCTGTCAGATGTGGATGGGTGAGAGGACTCTAACCAGCCTCTTGCCCCATGTACCGCATGTGAAAGGGTTTGTCTGGTGATAGACGGATTCTCTTTTTAAAATTTAATGTTGTATAAGAAATGGTCATACTAAATGGTAAATAAACAAATGAACATGGAACAATATATTCATCTGCTAACATGTGTACAAAGTGTTTGATTAATTGTGCTGCTTTTTTTTTTAAATAACAACAATCAAAAGAAATACATTTTTTCCACAGTCCCCATACATGTTGGAGGACTGGACAATGTAAATTGCCCTTAGTCTGTGTGAATTATGAAGTCGGTTGGTTTCGGTCTTTAAAACTTAAAAACCAATTTTTTTTGGTTTAGCCTACCTGCACCACACACTGTTCTGTTACTGCCAATATTAGCCTTTACTTCTCATACTGACCCATATTCACCATTCTTCTCCCCACAAGTCTGGCTTGTGCTCAGCATGGGTACCGACTGGGTCGGATGCCTCCTTAGAGCTGCTGACCACAACATAAGATTGTGGATGTGGTTTGTTAGGACTCTGCACATGAGCATGCAGTCCACCCCTGTCAGCCTACAAAAATCCCCTGTCTTAGGGGTGGAACATATGTTCATGTGCAGAATCCTTGAATTGTGGTGTAAACATTAGCATATCCTTGGAGGTTGGATGGCCAGGTCACTTTTGGCTCTCACTGGTTTTTTTTTCCTCCACACTGTGGAGTTCTTGGCTTTTCTAACTTGGTGCCATCTGGCTTTAACTTTACCTATCTGTTCTTTATATACTCACTTTTGTAAAGTGACTTGAGTCAGCTCTGTTATGAAATGCACTATCAGAAAAATGTTACGTCCCCTTCGGTTCTCTATGGTCCGCTAATGGGAAGAGACTGGTTGCACCCCTGCTGAAGAATGGTAAACCTAGGCTCGGTGGCCAGGTGGCTCAATGGGTAGAACATCAGGCTGGAATGTAGAAGTATCCCAGTTCAAATCCCAGCCCAGCCTCCTGGTGTGTCCTTGAGCAAGACACCCTGCATTAGCTCATCGTAACATACGAAATGTTATAAGTTGCTTTGGATAAAAGCGTTTGCTTAAAATGACTCAATTAATATTTCTCATCACTGGTGCCCAAATGGTGGAATGAGCTGCCTCTTGCTTTGACGACTTCATTGTTCCTATCCACGTTCTGAAAGCAACTGAAGACGTGTCTCTTCAGGGGGCACCTCAGAATTTGAAACCTCACCTTGATCATGTCTGCTTCCTTTTACTCCATTGTTGCAGGGCTGTTTGTTCGTACACCGTTTTCCTGTTTGTACAAGACTGTACATTTCCCTTCTCCTCTATGACTTGTGAGGATTGCTTGACTTTATCGTGTGCACTCCGACGATAGGACAGCACTTACTGTCAGTTAAATTTTCTGATACTGTTGGACCTCATTTGTAACATGCACGTGTACTCTTATTCATTGTAAGTCGCTTTGGTCAAAGGCGTCTGCTAAATGAATGAAATGTAAATGTAATTGAAAATTTATTAGTTTGAACTGAACCATTATCACCTGTATTAGGTATAAAAATCACAGTGTAACAGCTTGACTTTTTTATAAATGGGAATGTGCATAAATGGAAATGGTTTAAAAAGAGAATGTACTTTAGAATATATTAATATGATGTACGAGGTGTTGTCTGGAGAAAAGAATGACATGTGTTAATGGTCTTTCGTTTTTGTTACATCAGTGGCAAATCGGGAAAATTTGACAATAATAAACTTGAGGGTGAGAATGTGAACAGAGATTCAGTGGCTTACTTAAGATTAAGGTGATGGTGGGAAAGCCAGGGAGAGACGTCTTTCAGGGATGTGAAGAAACACTCAAAGAAAACACAAATAAAGGAGCACTGTTGCACAGCGCTGTGAGATCACGAGCAGCGGCCCATTTTAAGCACAGCGCTTCAAACTCAAGATATAATTAAAATACACTGGCACATAAAATTATATCAGTGACAGTTAAGCGCGATGCTGGTGCTGTTCTGTTACATTCATTCATTGTAGCTCAGTTCTTCCACTGGAGAGCTGCACTCTCTGGATGTTGTGTAGAGTGGATAAAAGAAAAACTCCCTTTGAAAGAAGACAGTCTGTAAGAGACTGTAATTTCCCAATGAATGCACATTTGGTTAACTTGTAAACACAGGACAAAATGCTTAGGAATTCACATGAGGAATTGCGCTGGGAATGCTTTGAAGCAAATGTTCTTAAGATGGGGTAGTTCAGATGTATGTCATCATCTTTCCTACACTGGTTTCTAGAAGAAATGAAAGTCGCTGCCCCTTGGAGTTTTGCATTTCAACAAGAATCTGAAATTATATTCGTGAAAACGGCAGTTTGGTATTATTAAAACTGACAGCAACAGTTGTTAAAGTATAGATTAAGAAAACTGTGCTTACCATGTTTCCTTCGAGTGTTGAACTAAGGAGAAAATTACAACCTCTTATGGGAATATGTGACTAAAGCAAAGCTCTGCAGTGTCATGGCATTGACAGATTGACCTGTCAATTCAGTAACGCTGCTTCTGCTGTGTAACAGGACGAATTTTTGAACTAGCTGAACTGGAACTCTTCCACATCCCAGTTCTGATGACAGGCTGGTCTGCATGGAGTGTGAAGTGTTTGCTCTTGCAGGGTGCCTCTTAAAAAACAATGATCCATGTTTAACAATAATGAAGCAGGTTGAATTTGCAAGCACATTAGTTCTGTGCATAATTTTTTGGAAATGCAGTAGTCAGGTGATGGGGAAGTCAGTAGTGTCAAAGAAGGGGAATTCAAACCGACCCTTCAAAATGCAGTGTCATAACTGAAATGAGCACTTAAAGCAAATGCAGAAAGACAACTGCTATTAGCTCTGTGTTGCATTTTTAAAGTAAATGTGTTTTTACATCAACAGTTTAGGAAGAACTGATTTCAAACATTTTAATGCATTTTTGACTGGGTCATCCATGAAGTGAAAGACAGTTCATCACAGAATGCTACACATTCACTTGAACTTTAAGGGCTGCAGCAAACGTGCCTGAGAGGACCTTTCTCAGTCCTCGAGGTGCTGACTCTACTGCACATCTTTAGATTGAGGCAGGACACTATAACAGCCTGATAAGCTGGGCGAACACAGAGGTGAGACATGTAATTTGTAAAGAAACTACCGCAGGGAGATTTGAGGCAATGTTACCCACATGGAAAGTGCATCTGTAAAAAAATAATAATAAAAATACGCAGCAAACACAAAATGTTCAAATAACGTTACCTAAACGTTTAGGGAACGTTAGGAATGTTTTGCTAACATTATTTGAACATTTTATGTTTGCTGTGTAGAACCAATGGGTCATCACTGGAGTTATGTTGTTTCAATCTGAGATGGGCCTCCATCCTTTATAGTGCATTTCTGTCCATTAATATGCCAATACTATACTATGATTCATATATCGTGGAAATGTTTGGGTACTGAAAGGCAAACTAGGAAGTTTCTTGGAAGACTTTGATTGCTAGTCCGGATGCTCACGTACAAGGCCATCAATAGGGTTGCTCCAGGCTACCTCCGGTCCCGAATCAAGAACTATGTCCCCTCCCGTTCTCTGTGGTTTGCTAATGGGAAGAGACTGTTTTCATTCATCTGAAAACCTGGTAAACCTAGGCTTTTCTCTTCTCTGGTACCTATATAATGGAACGAACTTCTGCTTGCTTTGAGGACTTCATCGTCGCTGTCCACATTCCGCAAGCAACTAAAGACACATCTCTTCAGGGAGCACCTTA
>JABJVR010008077.1:0-10937 GCA_025773905.1 Chitala chitala | reverse complement strand
TTGCTTCTCTCTCAATTGTGCGTAGCGTTGCTTGGCAACTTAAAGCCTTCTCCTCACCCTAGAGAAAAAACACGTCAAATATACCCATTTTCTGCAGAGTAAAAATGCATCAAGACAACCCCCCTGCCCCCCTTCCCCCCATGTATTTAATTGCAGTGTATACATGCAAACCATAATGATTATACATGCACGCAGGCCTGCATGGGCATTCACGCTGTCATGCATACACACTTGCCTCACCTCCTAGAGCTGTGCTTATGGTTCAGGGGTTTTAATTTCATGCATGGGGAGTGTGACACACCTCAACCTTAAAGGCTCTGCCTTTTAATGGAGTACAGTGGACCTCTGATATGATGGTGATAGAGCACCATAAACAGGACTGGCGAGACTGGAATAGAAATGGGATTTCAGTGCTTCGTTTCTAATGGGCTTCTTGTCTTCTGTTTTGCAGCTCCCCACTGCTCATATCGTGCCATAGAACTCCCCGCTCTGTACTATAAAGTCAGGATACACAGCTCATCTGCAACTCAGTGACCTCAATATGGCTCAGGTAATTATTCACCACCTAAACTATGGAAGAGGCGTTTATTACGCAAAAGGGTGGGTTAAATAAAAAGAAAGGTAAAAAAAAAAGGAAGGAAGCCAAGGAACCAGTTGGCCAATGCCTGTGAAGGTTTGATTCTGTGAGGTATTATTTTACTGAGGGATGGTGGGGGTATCGGTAGCATGAAACATATGTTTCATTTAATAGAGATGACCTGATCACATTCATGTTAATTGCTTTGTCATGAGGAGGAAATGAGGTCATCGGTGAGTGGTCATGTGGGTCAAGTGGCAAGGTCAGAGTGGTAAAGTGACATGAGTGTGGCAGTGAAAAGGTGTGCGTGTCAGCGTGTGTGCGCGTCTGTGCACACGGCCGCATGTGCACGCTCCTCTCTGTTCACAAAAATGACTTTTTGTAGGAAGTCGGAGACAGACGGTCAGGGGGAGGTCATACCGACCATCTCTAATTCATCCTCTATACTGGCCTGGGAGAAAGTGTGTCCCACCTTATTAGATGTTTTACGCCACTGAAGGAATGAGATCTCCTCGCTTAATAATTGATCTGCGCCTATAAAAAATGGATGTGACCTGCCCTTCCATACAACAGGAGTACATTGTTAATAGGCAGTGGTTAAATCAGAGGCGGATCCAGCAATCCAAGCCTCCTTTATCCCACATCAATCTGTGTTGGGAGTCAGAGCCTCCTTCTCCCACCATGAATAGCAATGAGCAGCTTGGCTACTTACCAATGCAATCTCAAAATAGGGCGTCAAGGAAATTTCTCTCTATTTCCTTAAGTGCAGCTGTGTACAATAAACATACACCATGTGAGAGTTAGTAGCATCATCACTGACGTTTCATATAGCGTTGCTTGTTGTCTGAGAGGTGTTATAAGCTGTTCCTTCATTCGGATATTACAGCAGTTTCCTGGTGAGCGGTTGCTGGTCTCTTTGGGGCCTTGAACCTGAACATGGCATCATTATACATGTCAGAGTCTCAAATCTTGCTTTGCTTGGCAAATTGCAGTAGATGCTCTTATTTGGTTCTGCAGAACCCACCGATTTAGCCCTCACATGCAAATTGGAGTGTCCAAGAAACGCAAGAGGAATATTACACGGAGCTGTTCTGAAGGTGCTCCATCACTTTGGCTTTTTGCTTCTTCCGTGTGTTTCAATGGTGTTAACTGCAAAACGGATTGCAAAGTCAGGTGCCAGACCAATATTTGTAATTGTGTTCTGAGCATACGTGCTTCTCCGCAATGTGCTCGAACTGCTAATTTGCTTGAAGCCCCCGTTCCAGTCTGACGGCATCCCAGTCACATTTTGTGGAATGACGAATCAGAAGGCATGATGACACAGTAAAAGAGACCCTGGTGGTAACAGCAACAAGAAGTTTAGTTGCTATACCTTTTGTGGACCTATATATTTATCAAAAACTTTATGTGACAAAAAATAATAATAAAATAATAATAATAATAATAATAATAAAATTATCTACGACAGAAAACCTATGAAAATCATGGTGACTGAAAACCTTAAGTCTTGAGCTTTTCCAACGTGGGAAACCTATCAGGGAACACTATCCAACCAGTAGGCTATTGCTATCTGAGATGCCAGCCACATCATTTAAGGTGGTTTCGTTTTGTGTAGGTCTCAGGAAAGATTGATACAAAATCACTACCGTGCCTGCAGCCTTGAAAGGCGGTGTACAAAAGTGCCACCCATAGCTTTCTGGTCTGGTAAAAGAACTCAGGTTTCTGCCAAAGGAAAGTGCTACAACTTTGCTGTTGCTGGAACATTCACCTTCATTTGCTTCTACAATGCTTTTTGTTAGCAATAATTTCTATGGATTTATACAGCTAACTATTGCAGCTGTGCCATGCAGGTAAAATGCCTTTTTAAAGAAACCGAAGCACGGCCTGGCTTGAAACAGGAAACTCGCAGGTTCTTAGGTCTATGTCCTTAACCACTACATTAACTGCCAGGGATTTTATAGTCTTAACCTTATAAAATAATACAATTAAATTTCCAGTAGACACTAATGTGTACCAGTTCAAATATTAAATTATACAGTAATATGCATTGCAGATTTGATTTTATTTTGAATTGGAATAGTTTTACATTCTACCATTTTACTGTTTTCAAAAAAAAAAAAAAACTTTACAAATATTACATGATTTATTAATATTACTTTGGTTAATGCTCCAGCTCTGTTAGTGTCATATTTTGTTGAAAATCAATTGCTATACCTCATAGATTTCATGTTCAGTGAAATCCTTTGTCACATTGAAACCTTATTGTTATAAATGGATGAAAATTCATTCAGCAGCTTATGTGCACGGGAAATCTTTTTGTTACCTTTTTAGCCATGCTATTAACTAAAGTAGTTTGTAAAAACAACATATTTTGCCAATAAATATCTTTGAAATACGTAATGGATTTCTCTGCATTCTGTACAACTGACACAAGGGAGAAAAATACAATTCCAATATTAATTTGTACTTTTTTAGCCATATTTGATAAAAACACTTTTTAGTAATTTTTTAAAAAGCACTTAATTTATGATGAGATAAACATTATCCTACTTGTTCTACTGAATGTAAATGTTTGATGATAATTTATAAATATTAATATATTAAACAGTATATTGGAACTGGCTGTTATAGATAATTATTGGAATATTTTCATCTTTAGTGTTTTACGTAAATAGATTCTAGCCATTACCACGTAATGTAAAAATACACAGCTTACGTTTGTGTAATACACATATGCTCAAAATGCTAATAATTACCATGCAGAACACCATCAAAAGGCAGCATTTTTTTCCATAACAGATTAATCCACTTAGAACCTTCTTGCTCAGTATTCCACTCCATTTCCTGTTTTTGGAGGCCCACTTGCCAAGCCTCATGAGTTTCCCTGTTAATTGAAAAATATGGACTGTCTAGTCTAACTGCCATTTTAAAATTCAAAATTTGAGCAGTAAAACTATTCATACATGAAATAACATTGGGTATAGCCTATTAGGGTCTGCATGGTTGGTTTAACTGTTTATTTCGCCAGACTTTACAATCTGATTCATTTTCTAGTGCGGTACGCTCAACTGTGTGCCTTTTTTCCAAAAGATTAATGCTTCATTTTGTGTTAAAGAGAAAGTAAGTGTGCTTATTGTGAAGTGTTTGTTTCGTTAATGTTATTTAAATAAAACACGGGTTTTGGAAAACTGCAATTTTTAAGCATCAACCATTTCACCATATAAGGCAGAATCGCAATAAAATATTTATGAAATGCTTTCAAGTGACTCCGTTTCTGCCTCACATGTAGAAGCTGCGGAAGATGGTTGCCTTGTATACATTAACTGGAATTGGTGAATCTAAAGTTACTAACAATATTTTTTTTGCACTTAAGAATGAGGGGAGGTGGGTTATAGAAAATAGTTTGCTAATCTGACCACGCTACAACATTTATTTTTTACAGCATTTTAACTCAAGAAATGTGCTGTACTGCAGTAAAATGTAAAAGGATTCATAGTTGGGCAGACTAACACCTGCACATAAAAACCTCTTTAGTGCTATACATATGCAGATAGTTCTTAGACTTATTAGATTTATTTTTTTTAATGACTTCATCTATAAATACACAGTGATTACTGTAATAACATAACAAAAACAGTTAAAAAACACATTTCATATCTTACAGTCCTCTATAAGTGGGTAAAGACGGATGTAAAAATCAGCGGTTATACTTGTGTATGTCTATTTCAGTGCTAGTGTGTGTGTGTGTGTGTGTGATAGAGTATGTGTTTCCATGCTTGTGTTGAAGTGCATGCCGCCGCGCATGTTCTTCCTTTGCGTCTCTGTGTACGTGCATGTGTGTGCTTTCGTGCACGTTCATGTGTACACAGCACATGCAGACGTGTAGCGTTGCTGTTTGACAGAAAGCGCACGTATAGTCAATAGCACAGCACCACCTTGGGGTGTTCGCTAAACACTCAGCTGCTTTGTGCGTTCGTGATCCCGCGCAGGGTTGCATCTCGGCACGCTGCCTCCTCCTGGGAAACACCTCGGTCGAGCTTCGCTTTTAACTCTTCGACGTATCGTTACAGTTCCCGTTAAGCTTTCGTCTCAGGCGTGGACTTCGCAGCTGCGTCGCTGCAAATTGATCTGACTTGATTTAATTTGGCCTCCCTACTGAGAACACAAATTAGTAGAGTAAGAAAACATTTTGCCCGTGCTTCCTTTTCTCCATCTTATTTTTCCCCGATTCTCTTCATTGTAATGGGAATTTTAGGGGATTGTTTCCATTGGCTTTATTGCAATGGGAAGTTACTTCTGATGTGATCAAAGGGATGCAGTAACACCAAAAGACCATTACCAGTTCTGTGCAATCCTGATGCAGAGTAACGTAAGGAAAATGTATAATACTAGATAGAGTATATTTGTTGTTTGGGACATATCGTATTTTTTATTGTTTTTGCACTAGTAGTTTTCATAGTATAGACTATGAAAATGCACTGAAGCACAAACCAATTCTGCCAAACTTTAGCTTCTGCCTGGGGGGGGGGGGGTTGCTGTCTTAACTATATTTGCCTTATCTATGTCAGCAATGTCTGAGATTTTGTGCAATTGTGAACGCGTGCGCGTACATATGCACGTGTGTGTGTGTGTGTGCGGGGGGGGGGGGTGTTAAGTAAAGAAAATTACTTGTCTGAGCACACCTGATGCAATGAGTCTGCACACTGTAGCTTCTATCTAGGGTGACTCTCGAGACACTCCATTTCCACAGTGCTCCGTCTCCACAGACAGCAGTGTGATGTGGACCTCACATAAGAGGAACTGATGGCTGGTATTAAGGTTCATTCCAACGATTACAACAAAGGTCTTGTCAATACCCTTGGCTACCATACATGTATGTGTGTACACAGTAACACATGTTTGATTATTGCTGTGTATAAGACACCGTGACACTGTTGTAGGTCAAACAACATCTTTCACACTACCAAACAACAAATGGGCAGCCTGTTTAAATTATGCTCTACTAGAGGTTAGCAATTCTTTCCTTTGTCTTGTCATTTTACAGAATGATGGAACCTGAGGCTATTTACAGGTGTTGAACAGAGACTATCACATGATACTTCCACTGGCAAAGCATTTATTCAGTATTTGCAAAGCAACTCATCAACACCAAAAAAAAAAACAATTAATCAGTTTTAAAAGTCATTGTTCTCAATAAGTAAGTACTTTAAGTCTAGGTCTTTGTAAGAACCCCCCCCCACACATCTCAACCTTTGTTTTGGAAGATTTTATTTGAGGCTCCAATCAATTGTAAAGTAGCCATGTAGTCACAGTCATGCCACGGCTGGTTTCTGCTCGGCAGCTAAACTCATCTAAAGCGAACGTCTTCAGAGACTGAGGAGCTAACATGGGAAAACACATATAAATTAATTAAAAGTTTTAAAAGCATCATTACACTGAACTTTGTTTCAGGAAACACATAAACATTCATAAAGTAATTTTAATTATGATTCTAGAAGTTTATTGTAGTGCAGGATTCAAACAACAAAGTAACATCGTCTTTTCGCTTTCTCTTGGCCTGGAAGAGATTCCCTAGGTGTACTTCTTCATATAAAACATTAAATTTTGTCCAAATAAACAAATTCTTTTGTAATAATTAGGACTGCCTCTAATAATTTGCTCTACTATGCACATATCAGTGTGAGGGCTTTGACTTGATGGGGCATTTCTTAAATCAGTGCTGTTTTTCACTCTTCTAGCAAATTGTACCTGAAAACCCAGACCCGTAGTGCTGAAAGCCAGTTACAACCTGAAACATAGCATTCTGAAAGCCAATCACAGCCTAAACATTAAACTGTGACAGCCAATCACAGCCTGAATTCGACATCCACCAAGTGAGATGTGTCATCTTGTTGAAGTCTGTATTTCCCCAGCTGACACCGGTCAGTTCTTCACTTACACCCACTTGCCAAGCCTATAACTAGCCAGTTTCTGCATCTGTGTGTGTATGCACCCATAGATTCCAGACAAACACCCAGTGGGGAGGAGGGGGTTGTTATATTTTTCAGTATTTTGAGTGTGCTTTAGAAGGCTGGACTCGGGCAACAAGAGAAGCTGCCCTCAGCATTGCAGCAGAAAGCAAAAGCTCCCCCCTTCTTTCCCACCCCAGGGATAAGCGTAGCTCTGCCTGCTGGGTTTCGACTCCTCCTGCAACTCCAGTTCACCAGCACCGCAGTCCTCTGCATGCATTCCTTCTCTCATGCAAATGGAGGACCTGAAGCACCTCTCACAGAGACAGCTGTTAGGCCACGCCCAGCATCCCATCACTTACACCAAGGCTGTAAACAGAGCACGAACATATCAGTTTCAGTCATACATGCAAGCCTGTAGCTTTTTTGTTCACACAAAACACTGCAAAACAGCATCATACAGAGAAGATGTTTCTGGCACAGAGACTATTGTTTCTGGTAGGGTATCAGACCTTGCTGAGCATGTGTGCACGGTAGTGATTTCATCTCTTTCTAAAGTCCTGAGCTGAAAGTTCCTAGTTGCACTGCGCAACTGTGCATGTTTAGACCACAGTTTGGTCTCCAGATCGGATCCAAAGCACTACGGACTGCATTTTTACATGTGCTTGGGGCTGACAACACTATATTTATTCAGTATGCCTCAGAAATGGAGGACATTTAAACTTACGTCACCGCTGCCACCCCAGTGGGACTGGGCTTCACCTGCAGGGGGAGCCACTGAGAGCACCTCAAAATAGGTTCCTTGAGTTTACATCCAGAAGATCTTTACTACAATTTATTTCTGTGTTACTTTTCTTGAGCTGCTTTAAATGAACAATTTAATTTCAAACTTTTCACATATTTATACATGCTGCTCTTTTAATGTAGATATTTTGATTAGAAGTCTGCTGAAGAGTACAATAATAGTTCCCATCCATTGGCTGAACAAATGACTGTTCCTGTGTCTTCTTTCTAAGACATTGGGACAACTGTTGAGCATATTTTTCAAATTTTGCTTTCATTTACCATGCAGATGTTTTTTTTTTACATCTTTGCACATTGGCCGTCAGCAATAACGCTGAAAATGCATAAACTGGGATTTTTTTTTAAGAAAACAAAAAGGATTAACAAAAATGCTGTTTTGCAACATTTGATTAATTTTAGCTGCTTTGGCCATTTAAGACCAACGTTAGATCCATTGTTGTTTTAAGATGGGTCTTAATCCCTGTCTAGCATAAGACAGTTCTGTTCTGTAGCCTTGATTCTCCAATTAGAAGAACACAGCATGCACATTTTCTGTCACATCAATTACCAGCACAACTCCTCTTCCTCTCGGTTTCATTACCCCATCGAGAAAACCGTTCCATTTCCCTCTGGTCTTTCTCGTTGCCTCCTCTTTTCTTATTCTCGGTCCCTTATCTGACTGACTTACAGCAATTTCACATTTAGAGGTAATTAAGTTGTCAAAATGGGATTTTTTCCCCCTCCCTGAAATCTTTTTGTCTGTGTGAACATTTGCATAATTCTTATTATACAACATTTGCTTTGGGTTCTAACATTGTTCATGTTACATGCCCATTTTCTTTACTGCCTGGCCTCATCCCACTGGTGTTTACAGAAACAATTAGCTGCTCTTTTAACTGTCTTTTGGCGCATTGTGGCTGATTGTGACATGGATGTGACTGGAGTAAAGGAGGAAGAGCTGGTGGGGGGGGATTAAAATTCTACTGCTCTAATCTCATTAGAGCAGCATGCATTTAATCACCTTATTAATGTTTCTCTTTCTTGTCTAATCTTCGTCCAATCAAAAGGACGGCACAGCTGAGCCACCCGGGGATTCTTCCAGAACGTTCCCCCTGTCCGGACAATCCTCTGATGTTCGGTTCCCTTCTCATGGCCCATGGCTCATGGGCTCAAAGAACACAGCAGGACTGAAGTCTGAATTCCACAGCTGTAGATGATGTATTTCAGTTGAATAAGGACACTTTGAAGCCGCTGTAACCAGAGTTATTCATCGTGATGAGTGAAGTGGCATGACCGCAGCCTACGGTCCTGGTTTGCCTCTGGACATGCGTGAAGATGAGGGACTCCATGTTGAGCATAGCACATTGACGATTCTGTGAGAGGTTGATGTTCTGCGGCTGGCTAAATGCACACCTGAAAGGGCACAGACTGGCTCGACATCATAGCAGTGCATGAACCCGAAACTTCAGTGTCCAGCATGTGTGATAGCTCCATAAACACCAATAAATAATGGAAATTTGATACATTTACTGTACCATTACATTGCTGCCTTTTGAAACAATTGAGAAGATGTTTAAACAATATAATGTTTATGCCAGCGTACACTATGTCAGGATGTCACTTCTTTGATTGCACTCATTAATATTCTCTAAAATCTTTGCTTTACAGTAATTATAACAGGAGGAACATTTAATATTTAATACTTACCAAGTCTTAGACATAATTTTCAGATACATGCCTGAGAACAGACTTAACGTGTTTGCTTTGTAATTTAAAATATAAAATCACCTTTTCAAATGATCCACCCTGCTAGTACATTATTATCAATTTTCCAGAACCTTTATTTCTACGCTTATATACACTTTCTTAAGTGTTACATTCTATAATGAACCTTGTAAAACGTATTACTCATTCAGTTTGTCTCCTTTTCCTGTCTCTCAGTTTAGCTTCCTATTTATATAGATTACAAGTGATCAGTAATAGACAACCTTGGAGCAAATGTGCTGTATTGTTGTTGAAAGAACAATCTTTTGATTTTATTGAATGGAATCATTTCACCTGGCATCATCTGTTGTTCATGTGCAGAATAATTGTCGTGCTCAAGAGGGAAACTGTCTCTCACGCTGTTGGTGGAACAAATAGGAGTTTCCGTCAGGTTTCTTCTTACCGACAAATTATTCCAGCAACTGCTTGATTGGCAAATGAGAATTTGAAAATGAAATCATATCAAACCTATTTTTGTTACAAATACTTACTTATATTCTTCTCTCAGAGATAAATAGTTTGATTTCACCGCTGTTTCGCTTTCCCTAGATATTAACTGCCCCCTGGAGTAGTAATCAGGAGTGCAGAGAACAGACATTAACTGCCCCAGGGGCTGTAATTATAATGACTCTGGGGTAATTATGACACATCCTGCCCTTCCCCATTAATGCTCATTTGCATAATGACTGATGGTTGAATTACTGGCACCTTCTTGATTGCCACCTGCAGCATTCAGTGAAACTCGGGTGTTTGTGGGAGTCTAAGCTGCCAAAGATTGTGGAAAGCGGGTCAGCAAACCTCACTAGAAAAATAACAACACGAAGTCCAGAGGGGCAACCGGAACCAAGCCGGTATCAAGCGATCAACAGTACTCGGTGCTGGGTAGGGGGTGGGGGGGAGGCACTGTTTTTGTACTTTTAAGAACAGCACTTAAAAAACCATTCACCTGAATTGCTCAAGTCATTATGTACTTTTACTGAATTGACATGAATTAACCTGAAGTATCCAGCCAATGTATGTAATGCCAAATTATAACCCATGGAGACACATTGGGTAGACACTCCTGCCAAGCAGAGAATAATGAGAGATGCTAAAAAGAAAAAGCCATTGGCTTCTCTCCTGTCCTGGGCCCACTCTATTTGTTTGTTCCTGCAGGGTGAAACAGCAGATGCTGCTTGTGGGCACCAAGACGTCTGTGCCGTATACCTCTACCAGGCAGTGACATGAAGCCCAGCTGCTACAGAGACACCAGGCCACCTATCCAGCACTTGTAGCAGACTCATGGACCAAAACCAGGGCATTCTGCTGACATCTCTCTCTCTCCAATGACTCAGTGACTGTCCAGGCCTGAATGCCAGTACAGCCTGCTGAGTCCCCAACCAATCATTCTCAGTGGGAGAGAGAGAGAGAGAGAGAGAGAGAGAGAGAGAGAGAGAGAGAGCAAGAGAGAGAGCCTGGAACATTCCCGGACCTTCTCCATCCGTCTGCACTATGCCCGTTCACCAAACACATGGCAGCTTTGTATCACATTTAGCACCTGCACTTGCAGTCACCTTCACTGTTTCCTCATTGGAGGCGAGGAGGACTGATGTTCAACATTTTGGACACCCTAGCAGAGCAGTGCCAAAGTCCTCTTTCCCACAGATTCGCTCTCCAGACGCGAGCGGCACTCTCGGCTTTCCTTCCATCCTCCTCCTCCTCACTGGTTCAGATCACGCTCCTCGACGAGGCCATTTCGCTCACGACCCCCCCCTGCGGCATGTCATTTCGATGTGCCCCGGGCCTCCGGATAGGGGGGGGGGGGGGGGGGGGGGGGGGGGGGGGGGGGGGGGGGGGGGGGGGGGGGGGGGGGGGGGGGGGGGGGG
>JABJVR010008076.1:0-10938 GCA_025773905.1 Chitala chitala | reverse complement strand
ACGTGAATCATAGCCTAATGGCTCATGTGGACCCAAACGAGGCCATATCATTACCCTAAAAGATCAGGCAGTAGGAAAGAAGAGGGAGAAATGACCTCCGGAGGTTGCCGTAGGAGACGACGTAGAGCCGCCAAAGTCCGCAGAGTGCTGCGTCAACCTGTGTAGCGGCGGGGCCTGCAGAGCCCCATGTGGCATGGCACTGCAGGGGCAGACAGGAAGCTTAAAGCTGGGCCTCCGCATTCTGACAGCAAGGGGGAGGAGCTCAACAGGCTGCTGATAGCCAAACACACCCAAAAGGCGCCCTGGGTCAACAAATCCACACAGAGTGCATTCTCCAGAGAACTCACATGCACTGCTCATACTGGTAATTCACATGTCAGCAAAAATGAGCTCAGGGCTACCGCCCAGACTTCCCTCCTCCAGCCCATAATGTGGCACCAAGACACTGGTCTTCCTACTGGTGCGCAGCCATAAGAAGGCCATCCCTTCTAGAGGCATTAGCAAACCCTAATGTTCGCGTGACGTGTAGTAACAAGGCATTCCGAGTTCTACCACCAACCCGGAGACTTCACTGTTGCTGTGGCAACCGGTACCCGGCTAGGCCATGCTGTATTATGAGGAACAGTGAAGGCTGACGAACCAGTAATCAAGACCTGAGGTGAAATTAAATGGAGCAACCTTTGAAGCGCTCCTGTGCCAGAGATGTTGTTTCTTGGCTTGCCTTCTTCATTTATTCATTTTAAATAATAGCTCTGCTCTCTTACACAGATAGGCCCATTAAAATAATATAAAAAATCATCATTCAGAAACTTTAAAAGTTATGCAATTAAATTTTTCTGGCAAATTTGTTTGTTTCATTTTAGCTCTAGGGTGCAGTGCAAGATTAAAGATAAACATCAGGCAGTCCTTGTCATTCACAAACAATCAAAAACACTGTTAGTTAGATAACTGCTTATGTGCAGGTTTAGTGTCCTAAGCAGAGAAAGCCAATTAACAGGCTGTACTGAAGAAGCCTTTTAGTAAAAGGTGAAACGTTTCTGCTTAAACGAGAAAGAAGTCCAGTTGACATGACTAAACTTCCAGATAACCTCACCTGGACGACTGAGAACCTTCACAGACAACACTGTGTCTACATTTTCACACACGGCCTGTACTGAGGAATGAAGCAATCGTGAGATTTAACACAGGAGCCAGTGCTGAAATTTCTGCAATAATAGTTTATTACAAAATAAGCATGCACGCAAACGTAGAAATAAATACACCAACATGGCCCTCCCCTCGTCTTTAAACTTCGTTCTGTACAAAGGCGATGTGGAATGTTGTTCTGTTTCACTGTAACTCACGTGACGATAAAGAGAAATATCATCCAACGATTTAAGGACGGTAACAGATTACACATGCCACTCTCACCGTCTGGCCTTTCCAAAGCTCTGTGCCATTTGCTGAGATGTAAATGACGCAAACATTGAAGGATTTTTTTAAAAAGGGGGGGAGGGGTGGAAGAACACCCTTATTCACCAAGGCGTGAATTTCCTGTCTGCCTGAATTCTGAAAGCACTTCAAGGTCTCAGGAATAACTCTGGATAAATTGATAGTGACAAGAAAAAGCAACAGAGGCAAGCCTGCAAAGAGCTACAAAGCGGCAATATTGCCAATTTGTCACCAAGGTACCCAAGCGTCTACAATCCAATTCCAATATTTAACTTGTATAGGCGTTGGCAGCTCGGGAGGAAATGAAACAGCACAAAGAGACTTGGTTTTTGCTCCTGATGCATTCAGTCAGAAATAAAAGTGAAAGCGCAGCAAAAACTGAATATTTAACTTCGAGTATACAACAGAATCATGTCAGAAAGTACAGAAAGTTAGCATGTTGATGTGAGCTGCTCTAAGGACAGTATTCTTTTGTGTAAAGGGCTGGTGGAAAAATGCATTCTCCGAGTGTTTATTTGTACTTGTAGTGTGTTCATCATGGCGACCAGCCAAGCGAGGGCGCCATTTGTAGATGTCCCGTCAGCAGGCAATGGGGGAAGGGTTCAAACAGATGACACTAAATTGCAGCTGGGCTGGAAAATATGCCCTAATTTCCAGGGTACTAATGACAGAGGAGCACACGGGCGCACCTGTGTGAGCACGAATGAGCGGGCGGCGTGTGCGAGCGCACACTCGGCTCCACCTGCTGCCCCCACCGCGCCGGCCCCGTGCCCGGCCCGGCGGCTCATCAATCAAGGCCGAGTGGCGGAGACGGATGGCGGGCCCCCGGTAGCAGCCAGCATCTCTCCATCAAAGTGATGCTTCGAGAGTAAGTAATCAGCGTTGTCCACAGGTACGTTTTCGACAGCGACCTGTTTGCCGCAACGCCGCTCTCTCCGAGCGCGCTGCGTCTCCGTGGGCTGCCAGATGAAACTTCAGCACAGCGTTGCATTCTGGGAGCCATTTCATTCCCAGGCTTCTGATGTCGTACTATTCATTTTCGTTTGGTTAAAGCAGGAGCTCATACCCTACATTTCTCAAAGCAAAATGAGAGAAAAAAAAACAGGCTCGGCCACGCTAACAAGGGTAATTGGATGTTTATTACAAACACAGTTTACAAATGCCATAAACCTAATTTATATTCGCTCTGCCCAGCGTTCAATTGTTCCTGCAAATGGCGTCGCCCGATTCCACTACTTCTTCTGCAAAATTGTTTTATCTCCCCTCGGCTGCGTTAAACTAGTTCAGTAAGTTTGATGTAGAAAGAGGCTGGGGGTATATCTCAGAATCTTGGTGAAAAATGCTTGGGGGGTTCTGAACATGAACACTGAGATGTGATTATTACCCCTTCATCTGGCAAATGCGTCATACCTGACTGGATATCAACTGCACACTTTGGTAAAATAATGTGAAAATTACACCCATTTGCAGAGGTGCTGCTGTTACAGATTAATATTGTGTTTGGCATTTTACCCAAATCATTTTTTGTTTGTTTGTTTCAGGCAATGTTGCACAAAGACTTAGTGCCTCTGCAAGGAATTATTGGACAATTTAAAGCGACTAATGTTCTCAGAATGCTTTTATCTGGTGAAATAATTCATCATAATTCACTCTCAGAAATCCAGAATAATTTTAAGCGATGGGTTCTGTCCTTGTACAACTGCTCTGTTCAATTCCATTTTCAAGTGTGTGTGTGTGTGTGTGTGTGTGTGTGTTTTTGTGAGTGTGTGTGTGTGTGTGTGTGTGGGTGGTTAATTTAAAAGAAAGCATTTCAGAAACATTCTTCATTCATAAAGCCTAAGTGCAAACTTTCAAATTTAATAAATTTTACTTACTGCTACTAAGAAAAATTATGTTGGAGCTTCTGAGGCAGGCTGTTGATTGTTTCATGTTCGGAAAGAGGGACGTGCAAACATTGTAGCCCATTAGGTTTTGAGTAAACACAGCAAACATTCAAATGATGCAACTGGTTTCTGGTTAATTTGTCCGACAGCATCCATACCACGTCTAGCTACAACACTTACTAAGCAAGGGGATTAGTATGCAAACACTGCAGCCCTTTCCATATAATATGGAACAATTGCATAATTAATAACAAAACGCTCAGTTCTGTCAAACATCAGTGTGGTGTGCTGTTTGTTCTATAGCTGCGAAAGTTTCCCACATTTCAAAGAAATTACCGAAATTTTGCCAAATATACCATTGCATGCTACAGGCTACTCCTATGTCCATATTCTGAAGAGTGTGGAAAAGCATTACTTGCTCATATACCACAAAACATAAGTCTGCCGTGTACCAGGTCGCCTCACCTCAGGACAGGTGTTCTGTATTCTGTATTGTCTATATGAAGGGTACCAACAGACGCCGACAAACAGAAAATTGTCTCTTGACTCGCTGCCGTTGGTAGGGGGCGGGACACAGGAGGCACAGTGCTCAGATTGTGAGAGAATGTAGAAGAAGTGGATTCTGGTAATTTCTCCAGAGTCCTTGTAATGAATCATTACAATCTGGGTGTCAGCTGTGTTTAACGGCGTCAGTCCTAAACTGCAATGGAAGAAGCTGCGGGACAGTTCGGGGGGTCCAGGGCTTTTGTGCCTAGAATGTTCCAGATGTCAGCAAATGTCCACGAGTTGACCTGTAATTGCTGGACCCCGATAATGCACCAAACAGTGTTTGTTTCTGTTAAACTGCAAAGAAAAAATTAGAAAAACTATTATTTTAGTGAATAAGACTCCGTGACAGGAAGTTAAAACAAGATTAATTATTCTGTAATAGACGTGACTACAAATCATAATCTGAAAGTGTGGGGCGGAGAGGTGTGGAGACATACTTCTGTATAAGATCTCTAACTTCCTTAATGGCGTGTTAGGGGAACCGGTGTGAAAAGTTATTTAAGGAGCTGACAGTAAGGATGTCGCTAACTTCCTCGATGCAGCTATAAGTAAAAAGTAAAACTCTGACCACTGCTGAAATGAACTGAAAATTTTATATGCCTTGTGCTATGTTTGGAGTGCTTCACAAAACACACAAAACACACACACATGCACACATACAGAAAAGCACTTCAACTAGTGTTTTTTTTTTTTTGCATACAACAGCAGCTTCTAATTTCCTCATCAAATCTGACTGTAAGAAATACTAACGACTACACGAGTTCTCCTAAAAACATTCTGGTTTTCATCTGTCTTCTCATTGCCTTTTTTGGTTTGCATCTGCATATAGAAAGGGTGCTTCTAGTAAATAAACACTCATGGATTCACTGTCGCATCTCAGCACCTTGCGCACATGACACCAACACACCCAGCACAAGGTGTGGGAAACCCCAAGGCACGACCAGTGAGTGGCACACCACAGGTGTTGCGGCATGGTTCTGAACCCAACACTGTACATCCTTCATCATGCCCTTGAGTCCGGCCGCTTTGCAGAACCTAAATGACACGGTAGCCTATGGAGTTGCTGACAGACTGCAATTAGCCTGCCCGCCCCTCCCTACAAGGGCACCAAGCCGCCAAACTTAATTTGGAGAAGTTCTCCTTTGGCACGGAACCCGCACCGTCCTAGACCATTTGCAGCGAGCGGCCGAAACACGCGCTGCCTACTAATTGCGTTGCTCCCACTGCTGCCATTGCAAGAAGAAGAAGAAGAAAAAGTGTAAGGCAGTGAATACAGGAATTTGCTAACAGAGCAACCTGAGAAGTAAGAGCATTAACCGTTCAAATGGGTTTATCTAATACAGAACAATAACAAGGGAAGAGAAGACGGGGGCGTGCAGAAACAAAACGCAGCTCCGCCGTCTTTCAGCCTTACATGAAAAGAGACACACATCTAGCAGGAACAGGAGCAGAGGAAGTGAGCCAGAATTGGCGGGACATGAGGAGATGGGATGTATCGCTTTCACAAAAACGTTTGCGTTTTATCTGTTCACATGTGCGTATTTTTAGACTAAAAACATAAAATTGGTGCAGGTAATTTGGAAACCATTTTTTCCAAGCACTGTTATTTTTGACCTTTACAAACTTGAGAAAAAAGGTTGAGACCATTTTATTTAGTTTTTCTCTGTCCTTTTATGCTTGGTTTTCTGAAGGTGTTTTTCTGGAAGAATGCTATATTTAGACATCATAAAACGGAGATAGAGAACGAAATATAGAACGGAAAAAAAAAGAAAAAAGTTGTGAAACATACTTTTTCCCCCCTCCACAACACAGCAATTGTGAAGTTCTGGAATTTTCCATTTTTATTTTCTGTTTTGTATTGTCCGGGCACAAAAGCTGACTCGCCAATACTAAACAATCCTCAGGACGTCCAGTTCACCAGGAGGCCCCAGTATTGCCGTTTCATTATTTTTTATTTCTAGGAGAACAGACTTCGCAAAAGTTTGGTAGGTGCGCTGTGACAAAACCTGCAGGTTCAAATCCTAGGTGAGCTGCTTCTGTGCCCTTGAGTCGGAGAACAGAAACGGACAGTCAGCAGCAAAGCCATAAACCACTATATGCACATTATGTATATTGCTTTAGCTAAAAGTGCCAGCTAAGCTAATAAATGATGTAATCTCCTTAATTTGGCTGCAGAGCAGCGTAAGTGCACTAGAATGAAGCCAGAAGATGGCATCCTATTAGACAGAAAACCTGCTGCTGGGGAGATGGTCAACTTTATTTTATTTCTGTCCCAAAGTGCATGAGAAATTGTGTTTTGTGTGGAAGGAGTGACAGAGGACACTGAAATAAGCCAGCGCTCCGACTGTGTGTGCCGTAAATATGAGTGTTTACAGTTACATATGTTCCCTAAGCGACCGCGCGGTCGTTATGGTAACAGATTCAGAGCTGCATTGAGTCAGTAGCGTCAGAGAAGGCGCACCTGAGGTTGTGACACGGATCGATTAGTGAAGAGGAGTGGGGAGATCGCAGTGATCTCAGAGGGTGCCGCTAGGAACAGGAGCCGCTGCCTAAGCGGATACCGCCTATGCCGTAAGCAACTGGACTGAGAACACACACACACACACACACACACACACACACACACACACACACACACACACAAAACCAGTTTCCATTTCCAAAGCAGCCGTCCAGGCCTACTCCTCTCTGAGTGAGCCACACAGCCTGAAATCCAAGCATGTCACTCAGCAACTTGTGCCCTGACAGCCTTTCTCCCCATCATAACTCCTCTCTGCTGCCTCGGGGACTAACCCCTCCTCACCCTCCACCCAACTCCAAAGCTGTCATCATGACGTGTCTGAGCCAACAAAAACAGCAAAGCCACAAGCAGGAATCCTGTAGTCAAGTCAACATCCCTGCCTACTTGGTTGCTACCATGCCCGTTGACCTTGTTGTGTTGGTGTAAGATCGCTCCTGAATGGCTTTTCTCTTCAACATAAACCAAGGTACAACTGCACCAACCAAGCCGCCAAAGTGCTGAAACATTCTGTGGTCAAACAGCTACTCACACCTCACTGCCAAAAGAGAGAGCAGCTGGTCAGATCTGTCAAGGCCAGTGACGGACAAACAAACGGGCTGTTTGTTGCTAGACAGTGATCCTTTTCCGCCTTTCTCCTTCAAGGCAAAACTGCAAAACAAAACGCTTCCACGATACCTTTCACAAATCTCCGAACGTGCAAACATGAAAACGTGAAACACAAATCCTTTAGGGCTGTAGGAGTTTCCACCACGCACAGTTGCAAATAAACCGAATACCAAGTGAAATAAATCAGGCGTTCCCTTTCAGTCTGACACTGATTATGAAGGATTTGACATGTGCAAGTCTGCGTCTCCTCATTTTCTCTGAATTAAGGTTAAAATTCGACAGTGGCATCTGAGCACCTGCAACTCATGAGCGTCCCTGCTGCATATCCCCCGTGAAACTGAGGGTCTGCTTTCGGAGTTTCCCTTGCCGCCCTCGCGCTTATTAGCGGTGACACCCACAGGGTGGGAACAGTAGAAGAGCGACGCATTCTGGCATTGCAAAATCCTCGCAACACGCAAATCTTCGAAGGACGTCATGCCACCGAACCGCGTCTGAACCTTTGCTGTGCTAATGATTCCTCAGGCTGCCTTTGCCGTTACATGATATCTGCTCTCCTATAAAAGCAACATATATGATAAGTGACAACTGGCTCCTGGAAGCAAGCCTGTCTGCCATATACATTCGCATGTAGGAATATAAATGAACATTCGTGTTAGATGTGTGCAAACATATGCAGATGCAAGTCCTGTACACACGGTGTTATGACATGAGCAATAAGCTTAAGCACTGGATGTATCTGTTTATCTTCACTAGCAGCTGCAACTGTATAATGTATTAAAAGCATATGAGTGTGCACTAGCTCAACCTTTAAATAAATAATGCTCCATACAACTTCGGAGATACTTCAGAATACTGTATGATATTTTCATTTTTTTGCCGTGTTTTAATGTGTGGTTAAATTATGAAAATGCAGTCCTTTGTTCCTGTCCTAGGGCTGATGGCAGCCAGCCTGTTGAGTGACACTGTGCCCATCTGCATGAAGACAGAGTGATATTGCAGTACTGCCCTATTTGCAAGTGCCATAATATTTCAGCCATTTTGGATGGCGCCCGTCAGCTCTGCAATGCTGCAGCCCAGCCATTTGCCCGGTCGGCCCTACTCCGCCTGACACATGCGTGCACACGCACGCGCGCATGCACACAGAGCCGAGCCAAAGGGGGGTGGGGTCCACATTCCACGCAGAACAGCGCCTTCACACGCCCCATAAAATCACCGTGAGGATCTCATTACACCACAAGAGTCATTTTGAAATTGTACCACATACTTCACTCTCGCCGCGAGAGGGATCTCTTCGTTTATGCTGCATTTTTGGCACAAGATCCCATGAGATGCACTTCTCCGAAAAGCACCACTTTCTCCCGCCGTTCCGCTCAGCTGTTGCTTGTAAGCGCTAATGTCGTTAGCGGCGGGGACACCGTAATGCAGCAATGATGCAACCTAATTTCCTCAGACCTGCTAATGTATGGAAATTAGATTCCTATGCAGTCAAGTGCTTTACAAAAAGCTTAAATAAGTTGCTCTTAAGCCCTAACTCATAACTGAACAACGATTTGGATTTCTTTTGTACTTTCAAGCCGATTCCCCAACTTGTTTAACAAAGTACCTGTGTTTGCAGGAAGAAAAAATATAAATAAATAAATGCAAGAATGTTTGTGACACCATCAATAACTGCTGTATACAACGTCCATAAAACTAACTCACATTGATCGGCACAACACAATGCAGAGGCCTGAAAGCTGAGGATAACGAGATAGACACACAATTTAATGCACTTTGATCTTATTTTGCTGTTCTGCAGAGTAATCTTCCGCGCTGCCGAAAAATCATTAAAATCGGCGTGTGATTCCAAAACATGGGCCACGGCATTCCGGGGGGGGGGGCACGACAACAATTACCTTTCTTCCTAGAGCTCTCTCCGAGCTGGGACGACGGCAAGAGAACATTCACGCCGTCCCAAAGTCCTCAGCGAGAATCGGAGGGATCGGACAGGCGGCTACTGACAACGCGTGTGCTCGTCACGCTGGGTCTGATAGGATTTTGAAGGGAAGAGCTGATTTTAATAACATGCAATGAACAAAACAGAGCTCCGTCCTGCTAGTCCTGTGAAGTATATTGCAGCAGCCATGATAGTAAGTGACACGTAAACATGTGCATGGCTTGATCAGTTTGCTGTCATGACTGATCAGTGTTGCTGCTATCAGCATTAGAAAACACCTCACTTAGTTCTTGCTCCTTCTGTATTCAGAAGATCACATTCCAGAAAAATTTGGTTCACTCTTACTTACTGTTATTATATAATGCGTCATGGACTGACAGTGGACATTACTGTCCTTCAGAGGACTAAATTATTAAAATCCGCATTACCGCCCCTGACTAAGATCTCCTTAACATCTTCTGCACTTTGGAATTGTTTTCACAGAACCGTGAAGCACTTCTGATACAATTCATGTCTTCGTTGGAGACCGAACAATTTCGTTTTAAATTACGGTTATTGTTAACAAACAATAACAATAAATAATAATTAACTTGTTCACAAGTCAGATCAGTGGGCTGCATTGTTGCTTCACACCTCCAAGGCTGTAGGTTTGAATCTGTAAACGTGTTCAAGTAGATTTTGTTCTATGAGTCACCTTCCTCCTTTTAGTTCACACACATGCACACATTTATACTAACTTAGAAGAGTTAAAATGCAAAGTGGCCAGTCAGCTCCTGTTTCCGATAAATGGCAGGGAGATCTCTTTCCGCCATCTTTCAGATCATTATTTCACATTGAATTCCAGGGGACAACGACCTTCCATCACAATCAATACTTACAGAGTGCTGCCAAACATATTAATTCAAGAAACTTTGCAGACGCTCTTTACTTTGCTTCAGAAGGCGAGCACATGAAGGGTAAGCCCAGTCTACTTTGTTCCTTCCTTTTTGGTCCTCTCTGCCCCCCGTACCAGCTATGTGTAGCTGTGCTAAAGTTTTCCCTCTTTTTTCTTTCCTGTTTTGTTATTCCCTTTGCTCAGCATTTTGTTTGTTCAGTAGAAGAGAAAAACGATCTGCAACCAAACGTCAGGACAGGACTTGTGAACACATGAAACCCAGTAGGTTATTAAACATACCCAAGGCTTCCTTTGTGGCCTGAAAGGCATGCTGAACACCTTCAGCCTAAGGAACTATGACCAAACCCAGAACAGAGGACGAGTCAGGCTACATAAGGCAGATCTTCATCGTATTTGTTCACTCAGTCAGCCTCCAGTTTGCTTGTGTTCTTCTGTTCCTAGGAATACTCAAACACACACACACTAAAAAAAGAAGTGATGCAATAGTATAAAAATTTCTGAATATTGTTAAAATGTCATATCATCATGTGTTTCACCACAAAATGCAGTAGGATAGGATAGGATATGATAGGATAGTGGTTTTATTGTCATTTCACCTGCATACAGTTGGTATAATACACAGTAAAACTAAACAACGTTCCCCCAGGACACCAGGTGCTACATAAAACAACACAAAAGGACAACACAAAACTACTCTTAGGACATACAGTGTGCAAAGACAGCAAGTAGTTCTATACACAGAGCAAACAACAAAAAGTAAACACAACAGAGTGGCCAGCGCTGACACAGTTGTATGTAAAGTATACAGTTTGATGAGCTGTGTACGAGATCATAAAGTCCAGCAGTGTGGTGTGGGTAAGGGAGGGTGAGAGAGAGAGATCTGTCTATCAGTAGATAATACAATATAAAGATCTTCAAGCCAAATACAATATCGTTCTTAGTTTCCAGAAAATACGTACAAGTACAGGACTTTAAAAGTTTTTTTTGCATGTAACAATCGACACATTTTTCTTCTTCTTTTGGCTGCTCCCTTTAGGGGACGCCACAGCGGATCATCCTTTTCCATACCAACCTGTTCTCTGCAGCTTCCTCTGTCACCCCAACCTCTCTCATGTCC
>JABJVR010008075.1:0-10939 GCA_025773905.1 Chitala chitala | reverse complement strand
TAGAGTCATTTAATATTTGTCAGTGTAAGTGTGTGCTATATCTTCATATTAAAAGCATCTTTGTCTTGGCAACCAGCCTCCCTCATGTGTCGCTCAGCTGTCTTTGTGACTGTGACAGTAACTTTAAAATATTATTGTTTCATTTTTTATAATGGGTCCAAAACATAGTGCTCCCAGAGCTTCTGAAAGTGCTTCACAGAAAAGGAAGATTATGATGACTCTGCAGAAGGTAGAACTGTTTCATTTTGGACAGTCTGTGAGTGTGTACATTCCTCTTTCTATACAACTTGGTAAAATATAGACTTTATGTTTTATCAGTCAGGCTAACAAACCAAAATGAGTTGAGGTTGGGGGGGGTATGTATTATTAGCAAATTTCACAACCATGGGGGTCTTCTGACTGTATTTCTGTTCTACTTGAAAGAGTTAAAACCCACTGCACATCACATCTTTTTCAATTTTCATTAAAATAAGTCACACTAAAATGAATCTTCATTTGAGACATTTACTGAGAGATGAAATGACAGACAGCAATCTTATATATATACTGTCAAAAGAAAATTCATTAACCCAAATGTAGAACCAAAACAGTACATACATTTGTAAGAAATAAAAAAAAACTGTTTTAAGTCATAATTATTATTTAATTTAATTATTATTTACACTTTTGTAATCAATACTTCCACCTTTGTCTTTGACCACACTAAATTTTCAAGGATATGTTGTCTGAGGTCTTGTAAATTATAAGTGCCACTCAAGAACATTGATTTTGTGTTCAGTTGTCATATGGGAATGTCAGCATCCTGTTGAGTTTCAAATTAACAGCAGAATGCACAATATGCATGCTGAAAATGTCATGGTTTAATTCACTGCTGCTACTGAAGCTCCTATGAGCAGAGACAAGCTGAGAAAATAGATTCTCAGAGGAAATCAGATCCATCTCCATATCATTAACTTAATATAATACAGCTCCCCTTCTGTTTACCAAAAAAAAAAGTATGAGGGTGTGCATAAAGTCCTATGCTCTCAATGTTAGTGCTGTGGCCATTTTTTAAAAGGGGAGTAACCCCAACATGAGGGAGAACAAAACACAACCTAACCCATCGTGTGCTGAATATATAGTTTATGAAAAATATGGTTGTGGTGAAATAAAAGGGTTTTTTTTCTTGTAAATAGTTGCAAATTTCTAACATAACATCAGTCTCGGATGAGAAAAAAAAAAAAAATCACAAATATATATTGTCTGATCTGCAAAACCAAACTATTAAAATCGTGCTATGTGATGGAACTGGATAGGGGACAACATTAGTCACTATAGCTACAGCAGTGGTTTACCTATTTGAGAAACCAGGGATACGTTACTGGTGACAAATGCTTATTAATGTTTAGCTCTCTAAGCTGTATTTGTTTGATATTTACATGGATGATCCAATATGGCCATATTATACATCATAATTTTCCTCTTTTATTCCTCTATCTCATGATATATAATGTGTTGATTGTTTACATTATGTACCCACAGTAAAACAATATACTATCCCCTACCTATATTTAGAAAAAAAATGGAAAAATGGTTTTTATTACAGGAACTGCTCTAAAATGGTAAAGTAGGGTTCATGAGCGATTAAAAATGATTTTTTTAGCATTAGGAATCACACAGAAACACCAAACTACTGTTTACATTACACTGTTGAAGATACCCTTAGATTACCAACTGTATTTCCCAGTAATAGTGTAGAGTTGTGTGTAATAAGTACTAATATTCATTATAATGTGAGCTATGCAGTATAGGGTAAAATGTATCAAACATTTAGTTTAAACAATTTCATTGATCAAGCAGTGGCAAAAACAAAGGGATTTCTTACAAGCAGAGTCATAGTCACAACAAAGACAAAGAGTTTCTGGGATCCAGAAAGCAACATGAAAGTCACAACATTCACAGACATGAAGAAACTTTGTATATGCTGGCAGGCCTTGTATGTACATGCTGGCAGGGCATAACAGTCTGACAACCAACAGACAGCAATAGTGTAAAGTTTTGTGAATGTCCAGCAGCAAACGCTCCTACACAATGTGGCAGTACAAGCAGCTTATACCAAATTGGGAAGCGTGCTGCATACTCAAAATTGCTGGAGTTTGCAGAGAAGGACTCTCCATCACTAAGAGCATTTGGAATGCAAAATGACCTAAAAGCAGATATCTCATCAGCTAGTTCTTATATCCTTGGCCTGTATGGGAAAAAAGCTAGGATATGCTCCTCTCTGGATCAGCTGAGGTATATACTTGCATCAAACACTGACAAACCTCCATCACAGTTGCCATCCACAGAAGATGCCTTCAAACAGCATCTCCTCAGAGCATGATACCAAACTAGCATTTTGTGTCAAAGTCATATTGCTCATCCTGAAATTGATACTCTCATTTGCAATGGCTGCCAGATGTCAGAAGGCATACTAGAGCCTGTTCTTTACAACATAGAGGCAGCTCCAGCTGAAGTGTGTGATCTCACACACATTTACTGTTCAGATCAAGAATGCTGCCTCTCTAGAAAGTGCCATGGCCTGTTAAATTGCCTTCCATGCACAGAATTGTGCTCGTGGATGGAAAAACTGCCAAAACATGGATGTAGTTGTTGATTCTGACAGTGAGGAAGACTTTGATTAAATCAAACATTTATTTGTTGGTGATGCTTTTCTGTTTTCTGGCCTACAGATATGTGATGGCATATTTAGATTGTGCATAATAATCATTATCAGCCACATTTGCTTAGTTCTTGCTATTTTAGGCTTTTTGCTTCCGTGTAAAAATAATGGACAAATATAAGAGATTGTTAACATTTAAGTATAACTTTACATTTTCTTGAAAGTTTAAGAATACGATTTACATTTGATTTAAACCACAAGTTTATTTGTAACTGAGGTGCAGCATGATAATTATTTTGTGAAAACTATGTGCTATGGATAGTCACAGATACATTAAAATGTCCATGTGCAGCTTGCTATTGACTATTTAGGTTCTGTATTTCAGTGTCTATGGAAATGATTTTTATGACTTTTATGATTTTTTTATGTGTGTAAGGTGACACGGTGGCGTGGTGGTTAGCACTGTTGCTGTGCACCTCCAGGCTTGGGGTTCATTTCTTGCCTTGGGTCTGTGTGTGTCGAGTTTGCATGTTCTCCTTGTGCTTGGTGGGTTTTCTCTGGGTGCTCTGGTTTCCTCCCCCAGTCCAAAGACATGCAGGTTAGGTTGATTGGTGTGTCCAAATTGCCCATTGTGTGTGTGTGTGTGTGTGCCCCACCCTGGGTGTCATGGGCTCCAGGCTTCCCCGTAACCCTCACCAGGACTAAGTGGTTAAGACAATGAATGGATGGATTATGTGTGTATACAAAAAAAGTCTATGTCATTAATATATAATGTTCAGAAGTCACATGCTTCACAGTGCTATTAACATGGCACAGCTACATGAAATATTTCACCAAAACCCTATAACAACATTTTACTTAAATTTTCAGGGTCCAGGAACACCAATATGGTCTCTGGAAAAAAAAAAATACAATACTTTTTAATGGAGAATTATATATTTTTCATATATGCATCAGAAACAATCATTGTGGGCATTATGATTCAAATAATTAAAATAAATTTCTAATAAAATAATTTTTAAATGATGTTGGTTCTTTTGTGACATTCCTAGTGCAACAAGTTATTCTGAATTACTTGTGAATCCTGCTTTGCAATTTTGGTGCAGTTCTTGAAATAAACACAAATATTCTGGACTTTTTCAAAATTAGGGTAAGAGGCAATGTATTGATTTACTGTGTGCAGAAAATGCATACAATCAACACATACTGTATATCATTGGATAGAGGAGTAAATGGAGAAAATTTTAGTGTATAATATGGGCATATAGAGTGAACGATGTCCCTATAAATCCTAAATAAACATGACTCGGAGAACCAAAAACAAAATATTTTTTAAATTTTTTCATCAATATTTCATCCCTGGTTTCTCAAATGGGCAAACCATTGCAGTGACTAAGGTAAATGATATTGTCTCATATCCACTTAAATCATTTAGAACACTTTTTTGGAATTCCCATTTTAGGTTGTCAGACAGTAAAGATGATGTGATTATTTATGTTTTTCTCAGCCGAGACTGGGGTTGAGTTAGGAATTTGCGGTTAGGAATTTGCAGTTTCTCACAAGTGAAACACCTTTTATTTGACCACAACCATATTTTTTCTTAAACTAGACAATATTCTGCACAGAACAGGATAGGTTGTGTTTTGTTCTACCTCACGTCTGGCTCATCTCCTCAAACACCCTCCATGCCACAGCACTATGTTGTTTTAGACACACTGTAATATTGGGGGTATAGTATAAAGCAATCTTAATGTACTCTAAATTAACCGGATTGAGCAGTTTTCAGAAATCCTGATTACGCAATGAGTAAAATGGTACTACGAAGGTGGTTATCAACTGTGTAAGATAACATGAGGTTTCTTAATCAGGATCTATCTGCAGTTACATAAAGGTGGTCATGAACCACACTTTGATTATATAATTGGCACTGTATGTCAGTGCAGACAGACAAAGCAAAATTATGATAAATGTAAAGAGACTTTCAATGGCAAAAAGTAATACAGAAAACAAAAAGACATATTTACTTGTTCACAGTGTATCACTGATGGTTTAAACAAGTAAGTTAACACAACTTTTTTAGTCTCAACAACCTCAATAATTGCACTGCAGTTCAATGTTCATTTCTCACATAACAAAATACAAAGCACAATGAATATGCAATTACACAGGGTCAAACCATTTATTATCACTTTGCCATTAAAATCTAGGCCAATCCCCACTTATTGTCATTTAAAGAACAACATTTGTGTAGGTTAAAATACTCCTAAAATATTATCTAAAATATTATCAGTGCTGAAGAAGTGTGACAACTATATTCTGTACATACCCAGTCAACCCTCCAAATGGTAAGAAAATAATTAGTATGCATAATGAAACTGTAAAAATGATTAATGTTGAATGACAATAAGCATCAATAGCATTTAAAATACCTGAAATGACATTGAATCCTATAATCCATAGTGCCAATAAATTACCAGGGAATATCATAAATGCATCAGGCTGTTTAGTTACAGTAAAAGCACTAAATACTATTTTAATTACCAGGTGAATGCATTTCACTGGCAAATAAACACCGTACAATGCATACATTGGAAACTGTTCTTAGAGACCTGTGAGGCTCCAGATGACAAATATATAAGTATATATTCTAAATAACCTGGTCCTGTGAAAAACAGCTGCTCACTATCTGTACACCAGTATCAAAAGAAATTTTTGCGTGGAATAGCATTGGTAAATGGGGGATTCTTATAAAGACATGTGGTAAAAACGTTTTTGGTGATTGGGCAGTGTGTTTAAGTGTGGTTTGACCCATAACCCTCAACTTTAACTGATCGGACCAGTTTAGCTCCATATCATGTTACCATGGCAATATATTTTGTTTAAAAGCTTTTTCAGTACTAGAAACTAGAAAGTGAACCCAAGCTACCTTCCTACATCTGTAAACTCATTTTGTAGTACACTCCCATTGTGATTCTGATGACATCTGACAAGTTCATGAAAATATTTTGTTTTATTTTCCTTAAGGAGAAGTCTTCATTCTTGTGATATAATCTTTAACATGATATCCGTGCCAGTGACACCAAGTAGCTCTTTGTGAGTCACGCAGAGTATAACGACTTATTGTGGCACTACTGTGTCCTCCACCCTGCAGCCCCAACCTTTCAAATGACTAAAATTGCAAAATGTTATACTGTGTATTTGCTATTTTGTTTCTATCAACAGATTTGTTACTTTTGGATGTAATCTTTTTCTGTCAAAGTTTCTTGGTTTCAACATGGTGGATAAACCATGCTGGTATTTTTTATTCTGCTCTTTATTGTGTTTTTATGATTCTCTTAATTGTGTGTGCAAACTGTGGAGCCTTGTCAAAGAAGAATTCCTGTCACTGTTTGGGACAGATAATAAATGATGATACATTTTCCCATGTAGTGTGGCAGCCCTATGGAAAATGAGAAGTTATGATGGGGAAAAGGGTGAGAGAAAACACAGATTTTTAAAAGGTGAAAAGGACAAGTTAATATATATGTAATTGTGCTGTAAAGTAGAATGTGTTTCATCTGCACAGAGAAATGCAAAAATTCTATATAAGACTGTTGGTTTTGTTTCAGAAAGTTTTTTTTTTTCAGTAAAAGTAAATATCTTTATTAAACTCTTAAAGGAAATAAAATTAGTGTATTGAAGATGTCAATATTTGCTGGTTCACACAAGGTTTTATAAATCTAACTTTTACTTTTCGCAGAACATTCTTCCTATGTATGTTTATTCTTTCCTTTTTATAAATGAGCCGCACGGTTAGTTGTCACATATTACGTCCCCGTTGGTTGGAGAAATGTGACTCATGAGACATTTCAGTAAGGACTTTGGTGTTGTTATTAATTTTTTTTTCACCCTTTTTCGAAATACTGTATTTGTTATGTTTTGATTTGGGATTTACTGACAGGTTAGGGGCCCTATGCACATTTGCACTACATGTAGGAAATTTTTGTTGTCTAGCACAATACACTAATGCCATGTCTGTATTTTTGTTTTGATTGAAGTTATTGTAATTAGGTGTTATTTCTGTTTTATGGTCATATAGTTAGTAAGCAGTGAATATGTATTTTAAATAAAGGGTTTTTGGGTTTTTTAAAGGGTTTTTGTTTTATTTATTTCTTTGCTTTGGCCTCCCTTCCTCTTTCATTGTTCATTTGAATACTGTTCATTTTCGTGCACTGTTGTCTGTCAATCACTTTGTAAATACTCACTTGTAAATATAATTTATCACATTTCACTGCTAAAAGTTGTCAATATTTCTGTTTATTCCCCACTACTGTTTTTCTACAAGCACACTGCGCAGTTCACATCAGCTTCTGCCAATTTACTGTCTGGTAATATCATGTAAAAACAACTGCATAAAAAGGCAGCAGAAACATAAATTCGGGCAAACAAAGCACAAACAGAACCAGCCTGATTTGAGTAAAATCAGAGCCAAATAGGGTGCTGGATGACCTTATGTATGACCTTGAAATATCCATTAATATCTTGAAAAGTATAGTACAGTAGTACATTGTAGTATACTAAAAAAGTATAGTAACATGAAACAATGCAAACCAACACAAACAAAGCCATAGTAAATCAGTGAGGTCTGAGTGAAATAAGAGCTGAATGGGGAATTGGTTAACCTTTCATGATCTTTAAATCAATATCTGAATAATTATAACAAAACAATAATTTAAATGACTCAAAATTAATATGCAACCGTAGCAACTCGGTCCCATTTGTTCACATTCAAACTGAAATGAGTTTTGGATAACATAATTGCCCCCATAAAAAAAAAAAACTTACCACTTAAAAATTATAGGGGCAGAAACAAAGACAGCACAAACAGCCGACACTGGTTTGGGTAAATCTGGACATAAACAAAGAACCAACTTCATACCAGTGATGACATCAATACAGTTAAACCTTAAAATCTCAAAAAACAAAGCAGAAAAACTAAAATTTTAACAACCTAAACATGCAAAACCTTGGGGTTATCGAGACTGCTATGACTAAAAAAAAAAACATATGGGGTGCCAGATTCACACAGGCAAACTGGACCTCAGTGGCAACTTGGTTAATAATGCAGAAAAGGAGAACTAACAAACGAGGACTAAACAAAGGACTCAGGCTATTATATAATGTATATCGATCTGTAATGGCAACGGTATGCATTAATAGTGGGAAGTTTAATATTGAATGGAAAAAAAAAATTACAAGAATTTGTAAAATCCAAAAAACAATTCACATATTTCCCTCAAGAGAGGCCTGTTTATTTTGTACAGAATGTATTTTTGTCACATTCTTTTTCATTACAACATCTTATTCTTTAGAAGTGTTTTAAAACATAAATTTCATGTATCAGGAAAAGGTCTTTCTGACTGTTAAGTATGTTATAATGTGTCTCACAGCGTCATGGCAGTATTCCAGTACTGACTGTGACCTTCGTTTTAGCATACTAATTAAAAATGAGAAATCCAGACCATAACACATCTAGCACTACACTGAAAGCTGTTAGCACACACCAGTCATACAGTACACTGAACTTTTCTGAATGTTAATGATCTGTTGTGAATTCTCAGTAGACCATGTTTGGCTTCTAGCTGAACTCTTAAACGAAAAAATCTCTTTGCTGATTAAGCAAAAGTAGGCAACGAGTTAAACTGAAATTAAAATTTCATGCAAATCACACAAGACAAATATGTAAAATTATGTTGTGGCTATCCGTTGTTTATGTTATAGAATTGAATTTGTGACTCCTCTAAACTGTTAACCAGACTGCTAAATCCCCTTTCCACAGAAACATATCAGTAATTAAAATTGTGGAAAACAGACAACCTTAATTACATTTAATAATGGAAAGTGGAAATGTATTGTGGTGTTTAAAGTGTTTTTTTTTTATTATTAAAGTAACTACATTAATTACTTAAATTTGGTGGAAACGTTCCTATACTCTCTTGTTATTCTCAAATAAGAAAACAAATACCATATTGATTCAAAATGGACCTGAATATGTATTTTTCAAAACAAAAGGATTCTTAATTATACAAAACCCTACTATGAACAGCGAACCTGACAGTTTGAATGCGTTTTATAAGTGGTATTAATTAAATATATCTTTGTCTATAATGTGACTATTTGATGTCCTGACCTTTCTTACTTAGACCCCAGACAGAATTAAATTGGGTAGATTAGAAGCTCTTGAAGAAGGAAAAAAAAACACAAACATTATATGGTTCATTTCAATGTCTTTCCAATGGCACATCAACTATAATATCAGTGAAGAACCTTGGACTGGTGATGGACAGCAACCTGACGTTCTTCGAACACCACAGTCTAGAGGGCTTGCAGGTTTGCCCTCTACAACATCCGGAAGATCAGACCATGTCTCACAGAATATTCTACTCAGCTTCTGGTCCAAGCATTAGTCATTTCAAGATTGGACTACTGCAATTCCCTCCTGGCCGGTCTCCCAGCCTCTGCTACGTATCCTCTCCAGAGGATACAGAATGCAGTGGCACGTCTCATCTACAACGTTCCCAAACGCACACACATCATTCCCCTGCTCATCGTGCTACATTGGCTTCCGGTCCAGGCATGCATCAAATACAAGACCCTGATGCTCCAGGCTACCTCTGAACCTGAATAAAGAACTATGTCCCATCCCGTTCTCTGTGTTCTGCTAATGGGAAGAGACTGGTTTCACCCATTCTAAAAACTGATAAACCTAGGCTCTTCTCTTCTCTTGTGGCACACAGTTCTGCTTGCTTTGAGGACTTCATTGTCGCTGTCCACATTCCGCAAGCAACTAAAGACATATCTCTCCAGGGAGCACCTTAGAATTTAAATTCTGAAATCTTTGCTTCCATTCAATCCATTGTAGCAATGGTGTTGGCTGTTTGTATGTAAATGTTTTTCTAGTTAATTCAAGACCTACTTTTTGTATGTTTATGCTGTACTTGTATGACTTTGAGACAACTGCTTGACTTAATCGTGTGCACTTTGATGATAGGACAGTGCTTACTGTTAGTTAGATTCTCTGATACTGTTTGACCTCGTTTGTGACATTTACATTTACTCTTATTCATTGTAAGTTGCTTTGGACAAAGGCGTCTGCTAAATTAATAAAAAGTAAAATGTAAATATTTCATCAGTTGTTAATTCCTTTTAATAACTGTAATTCATTGCTGTAAAGTACCTTGGAGAAACTTGCTGCAAAGGGTGCTATACAGAAATAATTTGAATGAAACATTTAAGACATATTTTTTGTTCTATTATTGTGTCTCTCTTAAAACCAACTAATTGAATGACTTGACATGCATCATGGGATATGGGTGCAAGCAATTATTTTATATAAAAAGACTCTCCCATGTTTGTGTAGCAATATACTCATTCTGTCCAAGCGTACTAAGTTTAGCAGAGCTCACTGTGAATATGTTAGTCCATTACAGTGGTGACATCAATACATCAGGTGGTCTCTAGAGGCATGGCTGGAGGTAGGACTCCATACTAATTGCATTACCTCAGAGCCGCTGGGTCCACAATGAAACATTCAGAGACCAAGTTACTTTTTACTGTCAAAATTGAAATTGAAAATAGTTTGTGTTAACATACAAAACACTTACTGTAGGCTCTCTCCTGTGCTTGTAGGTATGTCTTCCTTTCTCTCTACCTGATTTTTGCTCTTCTCCCTTGTGCATGACCTCTCACAGCCAAGAAGTACTTTGTTCTAACCTGAAGAGCATGCACTCCTTCCTTTAGAACATTCTTACTGAAATACTGTTCAAACCTATTCATGGATGCAGTTTTTATTAGACAGCTGTTCAGATTCCCCTTCATCCATTGTCACAAAAAATTTGCTGGATACATTTTCAGCATCCATTTCAATTGCCAAAGAACATTGAGGAAATGCATGAAACTCCTCAGAAACACGTCATTTTACACTTCACTGCCATTAGATCAGCTAATACAGATCAGTGATACTGTAGCATATGTAAGAGTCAATGACTGTGATCCAACTAAAGAGTGCCTCCTTGGCTAAAGCTACTTTATAAATCATGGAAACTTGAACTCAGATGTTTTGTAATAACCTGACTGCATACCAGGAAATGGGAACAAGCTATTTTGGCAATGTTTTTCCCTTACTGTGAAATAACTGACATCTACCATCAATGCAGTGCTTCTATATTATTGCTAAACCCAGCTCGACCCCCTGTCAGCGGCGGGGGGGGGGGGGGGGGGGCGGGTGGCGGCGGGGGGGGGGGGGGGGGTGGGGGGGGG
>JABJVR010008074.1:0-10940 GCA_025773905.1 Chitala chitala | reverse complement strand
GTGTGTGCGCATGCTAGTGTGTGTGTGTGTGTGTGTGTGTGTGTGTGTGTGTGTGTGTGTGTGTGTGTGTGTGTGTGTGTGGCCAGCTCACGCTCTCCTGTCTGCTCAGTTCCCTGTTCCCCCAGAACCAGACCACTACCTCATGGTGAACAAGGTGCAGACCTTTGTGTACGAGATGCCTGCCACCTTCAGTCCCAGTCTGGCACTGCTGCTCACAGATGTAAGTCGGGGTGCCAGATGCCAGATGCAGTCCTGCTTTCTCCACCGGGACAGGCAGTATTTAAAGTGGTTCTGAGACAGTTTGTTTCCCATGCTGCTGTTGTCTGCACGCCTGCATCACCATGTGTTCCTCTGGTGAGGACCCTGAGGAATGCAACCTGTTAACTGCATTAGCACCTGTCGCAACCTCACTTCCTTTGCCCACGCTGCAGCTCCTGTGCAAGACCCCCACACAGCGGGTGCGCACCCTGGAGCGCTTCCAGTCACAGCTGTTCTTCCGTGGCTTGCCTTCTGACTCGTGTTTACTTCAGAGGAAGCCTGTGGAACTAATTCTGGAGCTGAAAAACCGGCCAGACCGTCCTGTTCGAGCACGCCGTGGTTTGAGCCCAGATGCCTTTCATGATTTTGACTGTGACCTCCTGGGCCCCCCTGTGGTGCCCGTCCCAGACCTGCCCCCATCTCTGGGTAACACGCCTTCTTTTAATGGCTCCTCTGCCGAGATCTTTGTGTAGCACAACTCACTACCAAATGTAGAGAAGTGTTGTATGAACAGGCCAGCGTGAAATTTCAAGATGTTGTCTGTGTTTCTAACCGTTCACTTATGAAGAATGGGGCGTGTCAACTGGGACAAGTCCCTATCCTGTCCAGCCCTCGATTATGCTTGTGTCCCTTATTTTTGTGCCCTTTACTGTTCTGAATGGACTGAAGTCAAAATAATGGCAGAATGTGAAAACCTTCCTGGCTTCTGTGTGTTCACTGGGAGGAGATAATGCTGCATGAAAAAGTCTTCACGACATGAAGCGTCACAGAGGTGAGGAAGAGTACGGTGCTTTTCTTCAGCACCCAGTCCAGCCATGCTGTCCCTCCCAGGGCAGACACGGCTGCAGCCGCGGGGCGGACACAGGAGACAGGCTGTGTTCTCTGGTACAGACAAATCACCATATGGACACGTTATGACAACATCTTTTATAAGAGACATTAAAAAATGGAAGTATTAAAAATAAAGAGAAAGAGTGTGTGATTGTGTGCGGGCATGTATATATTTCAAGATTGTTTATTGTCACTATACAAAGTAAAGCAAAATTTGACTAATCTATTACAATGTAGTCACATATAACTTTGTTGTGCAGCTAAACATCCAGTTGAAATAAATATACAGTAACATGACCTAAAACAATACGCACAATACAAGCAGGCAGGTAACTGCACAGGTGGGGAGCAGGCAGGTATGCAAAACCTTTGTCATCCTAGTGGTGTGCATGTGACTCAGGAATTAGCATTAAGCTGTAAATCATATAAGAATGTGACTCTCACAAATATTTTTTTTTACTGCCAAACGGGCCTACGTCAACGCTAGTACAATCTCTCATTCTTAAACAAATGGATTTGTAAATGTGACTTCATGTCGTGGAACCGTGACCCCTCGTTCATCAGCTGCTGGCAAGGCTGCTGGGACATGGGTGTGCTAATTTTTTGCACCTTCTGTTTGTTCTGTTTCAGTTTATATAATGCAGTTCCTGTCAGCTTCAGCACCAAGGACACTGCAGATCTGTTGCTTGGTTACATCTTGGCACAGACTGAAGTAGCCTTGCTGCAGGATGCTAAATTGGGTTAAAAGTATTTATTGTGTTTGGTCAAGAAACTGTCACTCAAGTCTGGACTTTTATCTACTGTTTCTGCTGTTGTTGTTCCAGGGAGACCTGTCAATTTTAATGTACAAGTCAGGGAAAGCAGACTTAACTGTAACGTGCATGTGGTGGTGGTACAAATGTCTTCCAGTGATACTCATACATGTAGTTAATAAGTGGTGTTATTTTCAAAGGAATGTGCTTAAATTTTATTTCATTTAGATCACGCAGCCTTTGACAACTAATGATGCGATATATGGTCACGATGCATCGTTTAAACAAGTGATGCATTAAAACGAAAGCACGTAAAGATGCACAAATAATAACAGTGCGACGGGAATCCCTATTGTATTTGCGGTGTGATGACGCGAGCCGCGGCTGTGTCCCTCGTGCCGGCGCGGGCGGGGCGTACCGAGCCCCGCCCCCAGGGGCGGTCCCTTACCGAGCCCCGCCCCTCCGGGGCGGTCCCTTAGCGGTCACGTAGCTCTGCGGCACACGGACACCGGTCTGTAGGAACGAGTCCACAGCGCATCACTGTGCACAGCAGCGTCCGCAGCACCGCCGTCCTCCTCTCACAGGTACAGTACTCAGCTCTGTGCGGGTCCGCATATATATCCTAATGCTTGGTTTGCAATACATTCCAAGTTACGTAACGGCACTTTAATTTTGCAAATTTGTAATTTTTTGGTGACAAACAAAAAATGTATCAGCCGGTGAAGTATGCCATTTATTGGCTTTTACGAGCGGTTATAACGCGGGATTTAGATAAATTAATCCGTACGTGTCGGTGTCTGCGCCGTCGGCTGAGCTGTAGTGCTGTTGTCAAGGGCGTTAATTTGTCACGAAGACGCTCTTAGTTACTGTACGTTTTCAATTTAAAGTGAATTTATCAATTTACAACTTAGTATATTAAGTGGCCGATTGCGTAATTGTCTTTTATTGTAGCTCAAAGGAATATACTGTGTGATATGAAGGAGTGTGTGTCTGTGTGTGTGTGTGTGTGTGTGTGTGCGCGCAGGTCACAGGAAGTCCTGTCCCGGTTCTGGATGTGTGTGTGTGTGTGTGTGTGTGTGTGTGTGTGCGCACAGGTCACAGGAAGTCCCGTACCGGTTCTGGATGTGTGTGTGTGTGTGTGTGTGTGTGTGTGTGTGTGCGCAGGTCACAGGAAGTCCCGTACCGGTTCTGGATGTGTGTGTGTATGTGTGTGTGTGTGTGTGTGTGTGTGCGCAGGTCACAGGAAGTCTCGTACCGGTTCTGGATGTGTGTGTGTGTGTGTGTGTGTGTGTGTGCACGCACACAGGGAGTCCCATCCCGGTTCTTGATGTCCCCCCTCCGCTGCATGAGGAGGAATGTGTAGCATATGCTGTTTGTTAAGGTGTGTTAGTGACACTGCAGAATGACCACACTCACGTCAGTGCTGACCAGTCTGCACAGACAGACTAGTGTCATTTTTCCATTTCATTTAAAACTGACTAAATGCAGCTTGAAGTGATTCTTTCAAGGAATTTTTTAAATAAAAATAATTTTCTCGTTTCTATGTAGTCAGATGGTTTTTATGAGAGGTGCTGGAGTCCTTTCCAGTATGTCCTGAATGACCTTCTCAGTCAATATGGCCACCTGATTACTGCGTGCATCATTTCCTGTAAATGTCACATTTTGGGAAAAACAATATCAATTGTATTATCGTCTTCTGTATCTAATTAAATCATTCGTGCTCTTATATGTCATCCATTGGTCTGTTTGTGTTCAGAAAGTCCTGAGTACATGTGTCAATATATTATTTCTGTGCTCCTTTTGCCAGTGGTAGTTGTCATAACAATAGTATTAAGGCTGTCATAGTGTTTACACTGGATTATTAACACTGTCATAGTGTTTACACTGGATTTTTGGAAATTGATCGGGAAAATGGTGGTTCCAGTCCCACTTTTTTCCTGGGTGTAAGGTTTTGTGGAGTGTGGGACGAACTGAAAGTGTGTGCTTGAGTACTTATATGTGTTTGATGGCCCCCCATGTCATGGGGTAGTGTCATGAATGTTTAATATTCTACAGGCAGCACAGGGTGTGGACAGGATGTCCAGGTTATGGTGCCACCATCTGGCTAGTTTAGAGCAGTGATCAGAAGCCAGGGGCAGCGGCTGGTCTGTCACTTGTCACCACCGGGTTATCTCCAGCGTTAGTGTTTCACAGTGCTCAGGACATGCTAATGGTTTATCTGTGCACATCTGAATTGTTGGCTGTAAACCTGACCTAAGATAAAGGTTTGGTAATGAACATTTCTTTATATTCTCGTTTCAAAATCTTGGAAGAGGCATTAGTATAACATTAGCATGATGACCTAATAGTGCTTACAAAATCAGCACATTAAACATGTTGAGGGGACAGATGAATGAATATTGCATTGAAATCTGTTGGCTTTTATTTTGGAGAAGCTTTTCAGTGGTTCAGTAGCTTTGGTTAAGGTAGGCTGTTCTGACGACTGAAGGGGGCCTCTGTTTTTTGGGGGTCACCATAGGGACCCCTCGTCTTGCGACTGAATCACTGTTATAAGTATAATGGATTTCAGAGCTGGCAGGATCCTGAACAGACAGAAGTGCAGGGAAGACTTACCACAAATAGTGTCTGTCTTCCTGCTGCTCTGGCTACAAATCGTGTCTCCTTGGAGCTTAACGGAGGGGGGGAGGAGTGGAGCTAGTTGGTAAGGATGGGGGGGGTGTAGCAGATGAGAAGCAGCCTCCTGTTTGTGGCTGTTGACTGTTGTCTGTTGTCCTCGGTGTCTGCACTGCTGGAGGCTCAGTCATCCAGGCAGGGCAGCTCTAGCAGGCTTTGCCACTTTAAAAAGACCATAAATGTTTAAAGAGTGCTGCAGAACAGGAGAGCTCCTGATTCACTCAGCAGCTCGCAGCATAAAGGAACAGCCTTAACAACGCCTCTGACTGGCTGTCGTCATGACAACAGGCTCAGTGCTCCCGCTCAACCGTGTGGCTGGTTATGTAAGGTGGGGTGTTTGGCGCAAGGAGAGTGTGAATGAGAGCAAGCTGCGTGTCTGCAGGGCCCGCAGGGCCCCCAGTCCATCACTAATGGTGTTTCCACACCTCCGGGGGGGGGGCTGGCTCTCCTAAACCGCAGAGCTACGTGCAGCACGCTTTTCATTTTGTGTACATTCATCAAAGTGATTAACTTTGCGCCTGTAGGCCAGTTACAAGCAGTTATCACATGTCAGCAATGGTGCCCTTTAAGCTCTGAGAACACATGAATGAATGTGGACCAGTGTGATCAGTGTGTGCAGCTACGTCCCTAAGAATATGCTCATCGTGGTGCTGCGATGTGATTTGAAGGTGACTCATCCAATGGGCTGCTTTGGCACTATGTTCAGATGAAGTACTGCCCCCCCGTGCCCCCACCCTGAGTGTCAGTAGTGCTGCCAACAAGTGTACACGGAGATGTGAGCATCAGTCTGGTTGTTGTGGCCTTCTGGGAAAGGACAAGCTTTTACTTTTACACAAACTAAGCGAAAGCAGATGCAGATGCTGAATAAAGCTGTATTTAGGAACTCTCTGGCCCTGTGTCTCCCACCTTAATTATATGTTGCCTTGCAACATGCATTTTACATTTATTCATTTAGTAAACGCTTTTATCCAAAGTGACTTACATTTCACATGCGGGTTACAGTGAGCTAACGCTAGGTGTTTTACTCAGGGACACACCTGGTGGCTGGGCTGGGATTCGAACCAGGAGGCTTCTGCATCCCAGCATGGTTTTCTACCCATTGAGTCACCAAGCCACATGCACATCACACGATTGTTTTTGGCACTTCCAACCCATGACCTTTCATCTCCCGTCCCAGCCTTCAGGTCCAGTGATTCTCGTGCAGGATGACACATCAGTACCCCGCCCTCACCACTGAGCAGAAGAGGGAGTTGCAGGACATCGCCCAGTGCATTGTGGCCCCGGGCAAGGGCATTCTGGCTGCTGATGAGTCTGTCGGTCAGTAGGGGGCGCCACACTGCCAGGGGATGTTTGTGTCCACTCACCTCAGCTGGTAACAGTATTGCAGTATTGCAGTAGCTGTTATACTGCTCATTACCGGGATGGTGAAATCTGCTGTTCCAGGTGTTGGTGAAACTCAGAGTGTTCAGAAGCTGTCCTGGTGTCATGTTGATGATATTGAGCCCAGATTTTAAAATCCATGTAACGATCTGTAAAGCATAACTGCTTGAAGTTTCACATGTAATTTATATTGACAATTACTCTGGCAATTATAGTGCTAATTAACCCTCTCTCTGTATTTGTGTCTTTACAATCATTTATTAGTTTAGTTCGTTTAATTTTTACATACGTCTTTCACAACAGACTTGCACAAAGGTGATTCACAGTACTAAGTATGCAGAGCAGCACCGAGTAGAAAAGAATGTAGGAGAGGAACCAAAATGTCCAGGCAGTGTGTGTATGTATGTATGTGTGTGTGTGTGTCTACAGGCAGCATGGCTAAGCGTCTGAACCCAATCGGAGTAGAGAACACCGAAGAGAACCGCCGCCTGTACCGCCAGATCTTGTTCAGCGCTGACTCTCGCATGACTCGCTGTATCGGTGGAGTCATCTTCTTCCATGAGACGCTGTACCAGAGCGCTGATGATGGTACGCCCTTCGTCAAAATGATCAAGGATAAGGGCATCGTCGTGGGCATCAAGGTATGCGTGTTTTTATCCACAGTGACATTTTAAGGGTCAAACTGCTGTGTGTTTTCAAGGTAATGGGTAGGAGTAGCCTGTTAATTCTAAGACGAGGAATTCTAATGTCCATCCCAGTCAAAAGGTGTGTGTGTGTGTGTGTGTGTGTGTGTGTGTGTGAGCACAGGATGAGGACTGATGCACGCACACACGTGTGCACGCATCACATTGGGACGGCAGTTAAAAGGGCTTAACATGCCTGGGTGAGTGGCTGACAGGAGATCAGCTGGATACAGTACTCATGTGTTGGCCTCTATCTTTTAACCAGTGTGTCACGCTACATCAGACCAGTTGCTAAGATCGCAGCTCCACAAGGGGGAGGCCCAGTAGACCACACATGGCCCTTATCTCATTCTGCTTCACTGTCTCTCTCTGCAGGTTGACAAGGGTGTAGTACCACTGGCTGGAACTGATGGGGAGACCACCACCCAGGGTATGAGCACCCCATCACCCACAATGCATCTTGTCTAATCCCCAGTTCAGTACTAAATGCTGAACTAGCTATGTTTGCTTTACAATTAACTAAATGCACTGAAAGCTGCAGATTTTTTTTCTTTTTGTTTCCTTGGTGGGCTGGAAACATTGGCCTACACTGCACTGGTTTACAGTCTACACCAGAACTGTTTTTGTGGAGATTGATGGTTGTCCTGGTGATGCCCCTCTCCTTCCCCACAGGGCTGGACGGGCTGTCAGAGCGATGTGCACAATATAAGAAGGATGGTGCTGACTTTGCGAAGTGGCGCTGTGTGTTGAAGATCAGTGAGCACACACCCTCCCAGCTGGCTATCATGGAGAACGCCAATGTGTTAGCCCGCTATGCCAGCATCTGCCAGCAGGTGGGGCTGTAGTGATACACAGTGAAAATGCACCAGTGGCATGAAGTGCAGGAGCTGCTAAACTAAAAAAAACGGCACCAGAGCTACACGTGCAGGATGGAGGAGATTAACGTGGTGTTTGCACTTGTGTGAAAAATGTTGACGCTACAAATGTAATGCAGTTAACATATGTATTGCCTTTATTTGTATTTGAACTAGACAAAAGATGTGGGGGTGTGGTGGTAAATATTTTATTTCACACACAAAGCTCTTAGGACTGACAAGCCAGTTCAGTGTGGACTAACCAAGGCCCAGATGGTATGTTAGAATACAGTACAGTGTGGTACAGTACAGATCAGGTCTAAAGTGCAGGGAGCTCGGTAGGGTGCAGTATACCATGGTGAAATTGCTTTTGTTAAAACCCTTTGGTTCACAGAGATATTGTGGTACACACATAACTCTAAGTGTGCAAAATGACTAAGTGTAAATAACCTGTGCTGTCCTTGTTGCTCACTGAAAATGTTCGCCTCACTGCATGAAAATGTGTTTTAGAATGGGATTGTGCCCATCGTGGAGCCTGAGATCCTGCCAGATGGAGATCATGACCTGAAGCGTTGCCAGTATGTCACAGAGAAGGTAAGCGTTGGGACAGCCTACAGCGAGCACATCCTGTTGCTGTACAAATGCGTGGCTCTGCAGCTGCTCAGCACCTGTGATGCACACTCTGCGGCAGGTTCTTGCTGCGGTGTACAAGGCCCTGTCGGACCACCACGTCTACCTGGAGGGCACCCTGCTGAAACCGAACATGGTGACCCCAGGCCACGCCTGTCCCACCAAGGTTACTGCAGAGGAGATTGCCATGGCAACTGTTACTGCACTGAGGCGCACTGTGCCCCCAGCTGTGACAGGTGACAAACCTTTACCACCATATTGGCTTTTCATTTCGCCATAGCTTTGACAAAGATGATAGCTGGTACTGTGATGTGCAGAAAAAAATTATAGATATGAATAGGCATGTTTGATTGGATTATCTCTGTGTCTGTGTTCGTGATCATACCTGTAGGTGTGACATTCCTCTCTGGGGGTCAGAGTGAGGAGGAGGCCTCCATCAACCTGAACGCCATCAATGCCTGTCCATTGGGCAAACCCTGGGCCCTCACCTTCTCCTACGGCCGTGCCCTGCAGGCTTCCGTCCTCAACGCCTGGCGTGGGCAGAAGGATAATGAGAATGCTGCCACTCAGGAGTTCATCAAGCGGGCCGAGGTCAGGTTCTGTGCGTGTGTGTGTGTGTCTGCACGGGAGAACCCGTACCATGCACCCATTCTAGTGAATATGTTGACTGTGTATTAAACTCAAACATATTGCTTTTTTGTTGTCATGTAAATAAGTGGTTATGCACTCCTTTGCAAAAATACACAAATGACAGACTGATGGATAAGCATCTTGTTTCAAAACCTTTCTAATACAGAGTTTGTACCTGCAGATAAATGGTTTGGCAGCACTGGGCAAGTATGTCTCCAGCGGTGATGGCAGTACTGCAGCCGGACAGTCTCTCTACGTGGCCAATCACGCCTACTGAGCTGACAGGCCACATCCTTTCCAGCTCCTGCTGACCAATAGTCTCTTCCAGTGCTGCTATCTTCCTGCCCCTCACTCCATAGTGTCACCAGTCAAGGCCTGCGCTGTTGTCAGTACTTTTTTATTTCTGTCGTGTGTGTGTTTTAACAGGAGTGTTAAACAGTCCCTATTACAGGAAAGGAATTTTATTGTTGAAGAAGGAACACCTTAAGAGAAAGTTGTTTTGGTGTTAAAGATAAATGAACCCCCCCCCCTTTCTGTTTCTTTTTAGTCAACCAGGGGTAAAATGATTTAAACAGTTTTTTCAACATCTTGAGGCTATGAAGTTGGAAGAGTGTCTGGAAAAGGCCACGTTAAAAATTGCAGTAATGCAACTGAAGATGTGGTGCTGGGTATCAGGAGCTTGTTTTAATACCTAGGATAAGTATAAACCTGCTCTTTCCCTTTTCAGTTGTACTCGTTACCACACCACCTTGGGAAGGCATGATTAACTGTAAATTACTAGATAACAGTAGCACTAAGTATTTACTATTTGAAGTGGCTTGTTCTATGATCATGCGTGGGGGCAGCTGAATTACAGCTAACCATCTAGAGACTGTAAAACGAAGCGTAGCAAAGCAGTATTGTGTAACTACATGTGCATAATGCTTTCTGTGTGACCTCTCTCTCTTACACGCACACACTGGAAAGCTCAGTCTTCATTACCTGAACTATGATGAGCTGAGTTTGACCTTTGACCCTGTTAAAGGGAGTGCTGTATTTCTGTGAATCCTTGTGTTGTCCATGTCAAACTTCATGTACCAAATAGTGATTGAAAATAAACTATTAAATATATATATATATATATATATATATAGAAACAGCCTGGTGATGTTTCATTTCATTGTGGGATGGTGTTATTTTATATCACCTCTAATTACTGTAGAACATAGAACCCCTGAAGTGGAAACAGACGACAGACTGTCAGTTCAGTTAGAGAAAATGTAATCAACTAATGGATGTGGTCGCACATGGCCATAATATGATGAGTTTACTTCCTGCTGCTACATTATTTCAGTAAATATTAAAAACAGTAAATATTAACCTTAGGCTTCAATATTTAGGCCTTTGTTTTATGGGTTTTTGTACAAGCATAACACCTGCGTATGTTGGCCACAAAATACAAACTGTCTGAGTGCGTGGCAGTGTGTGTGTGTGTGTGTGTGTGTGTGTGTGTGTGTGTGTGTGGCAGGGGGGATCTCACAACTCAATTCATATTTTGTCATGTATGTAAAAGATACATTTGTTCTGTAACAGGTACTTCATTGCTGTATGAGAAAACAAGCACAAATGCATTCCTGCAGAACTACATTACTGAGGATTTTGGTGGGAGTGCTCTAACCGATACTGAGTGGGGTCTCTCTGTGCTCTCATGACACCCTCGGTTCTGTGTGGCATGGGTTCCACAAACTGTTGGAATGTTTATTTTTAGATTCTGGTCCATGTTAACATGACCGCATTATCTTCCATTCTGCTACATCCCAAAGGTGTTCTACTGGGTTCTGATTCAGGGACTGGGAAGACCACTGAGGAACACAGCTCACTCTCCTGTTCATGAAACTGGTTTGGAATGACTTTGGTGCGTTATCATGCTGGGTAAACTGTGCCCAGAAAGGGATGCATGTGGTCAGCCACAATAATCAGACAGGCTGTGGAATTCAGGTGTCAAAGTTCCTTTAGTGTCTGTGATTGCTATTAATGGACCAGCAACAAAAAATAGCAATCGCAAATTACAACAGGTCGGATTAGTACTACCAGTAAGCAACGACAGGACGTTTCACGGTTACGTTATATTATGTATTTTATTATTATTGGTGTTGTTGTTGTTATTAATAATAATAATAATAATAATAATACCGGTGGCGTGGTGGTTAGCACTGTCGCCGCGCACCTCCAGGCCTGGGGTTCAATTCCCGCCTTGGGTCTGTGTGCGT
>JABJVR010008073.1:0-10941 GCA_025773905.1 Chitala chitala | reverse complement strand
ATATACACACATACATACACGCACACACATTTTCTCATAATCAAGAGTTGGTTCCTCTCCATTATCATAGTCTGTCGTACTTTATTATTAACACAAAGGTATGCGTTCTTTTTCTAGACACAATAATAATAATAATAATAATAATAATAATAATAATTTGCTAGTACGTTCAGTTTTAAGTTAGCTGTGTTTAGATTTTTTTTATACTATAGTGTGAAATTTGTGCAAATGAAGTGATCACCGTCTATAGGTGACTGAATGCTGTGCTTTTCACGTGATCCTAAAGCGGCTCGGTATTTTAATATAGATCGCTCTTTCTACAGAACAGGTGCAATCAAACAACAGAGAGTTGTTTGAGAGAACTCCTACACGTCCTAGAAGTGTAATGTAAGTATATAACCCCCATACGTCCTAGAAGAAAAACTACACATGCACAGCTGGAGATGGATACGAAATGTCGATGTATTGAGTTTTTCAGAGACAAGTGTGCCTGAACCTTTGCATCGTTCTGTGTACCTCCTGGAAAAGGACTGACATAAATACGCATTGATGCAGTAAATTTTAAGTTCCTTCGAGACAGCCAGATCCCGGTTTCAGTACTAAATAGCAGTTCTCTTTCCTCCTTCCCACTCCAATAGAGGCAGCACTCTGTGTGGTGCACAGTGGGTCCGTCACAAGTCAGTGAACTTTGAGCGTATCTGCCAGGCGTGTGGATTGTACCATAATTATCACGTTTAGGTGTGTTTCAGAGTGTGCCTGTGAAAATTATATTAAGTGAAATTCAGTTAATGCACTATCATCCCACCGGATTTGTATCCCTGTAACCTTGTTATGCAGCTGTTGAATAAATGTGAATTTCATGTTTTTTCTTTGTCACCAGCGTACAGATTTATCAAGCAATTGAAACAATGTGTCATGTTAGATTAATAAGATTTGATAATGTTATTCGACATTCTTTAAAATGATATTTGGGCAAAAAAAATTGGGGAAAAAAATTAAATTGTATTAAAATTTACATCAGAAATATTTTTTAAATAATTTGCTAATTTTTCTAATTATGGAATTACCCGTATTTATGGACTTTTTGTTTTTAAACGATACAAGGGCAAACTATGTACCTTATCCAACTGATGGGTTTTGAAACGTTTTGCAAGTTTTAAAATGTGTCTATGCCAAGTTAAGTCATAACCACGTTGAGAAAAGTGCATCCCAGTAATGTTTTATAAAAATCCATTTTAATTTTTCATGCACTTTCAAGTACACAGAACAGACAATTTTCTCTTTTGTCATCAGAAAACAAGATGGAGTGACTGTGAATGTCCAAATTTCTCACTTAATTTGGATTGGTAAGGCCATTGACAATATTCATCTGGGTATTAAAAAGGATTTTCCTAAGCACACAGAATGCAGACATGAGGCCTAATAAACTTCATATACTTAGCATATGACAAACTTTATTATTTTAATATATATATTTCAAATTGTTATGAATAGGTATATAAGCAACACAAAAATTCCTTGAAATAAAATAAAGTCAGAGTTATTGCTAATATTTGTGGGTACTTCACAGAAAAAGCATAATTCACTGATTTGATCAAAGAGACCCCTGTATTTGATTGTGTAATTCTTCTAACTCAGTGGCACATTTTTCCAGACAAGCTAACGCGGATGATGAAATAATATATTACTAGATAAACCATTAAGGTGAGGTATGTAATAGTACATGTCTGGCCTTTGTTTGCCCAATGAGCTGTGAGCTGCCAGCTGCTGTGGATCATGCCTAATTGATCTCTAAGGACAGCCACACAACTGCATTTCTGTTTGTACAGCTTTAGTCATTTGCCAGGATAATCACCAGAAAATTAACTAGTAGTTTATATATGATAACGTAACACATTAATCAGCTGGTCAAAATGTTTACTCATATTTATGACTCCATAAGCCTGCAATGACAGGATGTGTACACTTGGAGGTGATAGCTGGTATTATTTTCAAGGAGCAAAACAATGGTTCTTAAAATGTGTTGTGCTTAGTGTGGCTGCAAAAGCAGGCCTGTGGAGGGCTTTTACTCATACAGCTGCATGTTTCAGTCCAGGAAGGTGCGTGCTGTAGTTAGGTCCAATGCCATTCAGATACCTAATAAGGAGCTCCAGCCATGGCAGGGAGTGAATCAGCTACACCTGGACAGCTGGGCTCTGAAAGCCTTCTGGCCTGGCTGACGTGTATCTGCTCTCCTTTCTAGTTTTGTTTTCAGCTGTCTTGGCTGCCACAGCTGTTGGTTTTAGTTGAAGTGTTTGTGTTCTGTGTTTGTTTGCAGTTGGGCTCCATTTGCTAGCCAATGAATTTTGCATGTGGTATAAAGTTAGGAATATTCAGTTAACTTTTTTCCACTCGGAACAAAACACTGAGAATATAAATGAATAAAACTGTGGCGGATTCATGTTTTTTATTGTTTTAAGATTTATTGCATGTTATAGATGCAATAAATAAATAGCAATAATTTTTTTTTTTTTTTTAACAAAGGAACCTATATGTACTTACATTACAACTATAACATCCATTTAAAGCGTAATGTGCCAATGGACACTACAGCAGACACCTGTAACAGGCACGAGGCCTGCTGACTGCTGTCAATAACGAGTTAACTGAACAGAGTGACGCAGGATTCCCTGCAGAAATGCATGCGCTCATCTCTCCCTGGCGGCACATGCACACGTCCTGGCACATCGCCTCATGCTGTTCCTCCTCTCACAGCCCGATGGGGTCGGAGGGGAAGCAGACGCAGGATCAGCAGATGCAGGTTGCGCAGCGGGAGTCCGAGGGCGCAGTGTCGCCGCCGGTGCCACCGACCCCGCAACCTGCCACCGGGAACCGGGGCCCAAACACCTGCTGCTTCTGCTGGTGCTGCTGCTGTTCCTGCTCCTGGTGAGTATCCCTGCAATAGCCGGCATGTGCCACTGGGGGAATCCCCCAACACACACACACACACACACACACACACGTGTGCACACACACGAACACGCAAACATGAACAAACAGACACACACACATGCGCGCAAACACGTGCAAACACACACGTACAGACACAAATACATATGCACACAACACACACGCACACATGAACACACAATCACACACATACACGTGCGCACACACATATATACACAAACACATATGCACACAACATACGCACACACACACACACACACACACACACACACACACAACCCTGAAAAAAATGAATGCCTTTTAAACCTTGTTTCTTGGCATATCATTTAATTGCAATGATTTACAGTTTTGACTATGGCTTTTAAAAAATTATAATACTGAAGGCGTGCTACTTATTTTTTGTTTTTCTTTTCCACTATGATGTTGAAAGCGTTTATCTTACTTTCTTCCATTGATAGCAGTGGTGAGATTTCTCAGTTGGAAGGGAAAGAACTGGGTAGTGAGGAGAATGAATACCCATGGTGTGAAGAAGAATCAATTATCTTATTTTAGTTCACATTCTGAAATGTGATTACCAGGCCATACAAGATAGGTCAATGCAGTTCACATGCAGTACTCATAAAGCTGAAAAGAGCTGTCACCACCGATTAAAGTGCAGAACACCAGCCAGATATTTATTTGGAAAAATTGTTTAACCAGACTCAGAAGGTAAACTAAATCTCAGATTAAGTGTTGTCCTTCAAGCACGTGCTTGTAGAACTTCTCCTTAGCATGACGCAAAGGAGTACTCTGACAGGAAAAAGTCACCTGTGCATTTTCAGTGGGCAGCAGGAATATTTGACTTTCAGCATACGGGGATGCTGAGCAGAAGTGAGAATTACCACTAACATGATGGGCATAGTGGCTGCGCTCTGGGACACAGTCTCCATGTACAATTCATTATAGTGTGTTAGCGTTTGCTATGTCACAAAAGACCCATTAACACACAGGCACACGCTGCTGCTGGATTTTAATTGGATTATGCCTGAGTGGTTTCCACACCTTCTGTAAAACAGCCAGGTTTAATTATGGCACTGTAATCTCTTAAGGGCTGATCACTGGTGCTTGCTGGGAAGTCAGTTATCAGGCACTCCACATCTCTGAAATCACTGTACATATGGAAAAAGTCCGATATTTGAATATTCAAATGACGGCTAAATTTTTATTATATGGTCAACGGTCATTAATGAACAAAGGATAGGATATGGTGAAGGCACATGTGTAATGCATACATAGAAATGTGAGTGGACATAAAATAGTGTGTGTACATTTCATGTAGGTGCGTTGTACTGAGATGCTGGAGGGCTCTCAGTATTGCTTCACTAGTGTGGAATATGGATATTTCCCGCTATGTGGGAGTAATGTATGCGCTGAAGCTGTGGGAACATGGTGTGGTGATAGCGTATGGTGTACAGCGTATGGTGTACAGCTGTGCAGAAGACAGGAAGTAGCACGCTCAGATCACATCGCACATTTTTGCCACAAGCTTGACGAGAGAAGACAAGAGCTGCCACACTAATTTTCAAACTTCTCTCCCCTCCCTGGATGGTTAATGGTGCATTTACCGTCTTGCAGTCTCACTGTTAGGAATGAAGAGGCGCGTCGGGGAGCCCAGCGAGACTCCTGTGATGGGAAGAAAGAGGACACTGCAAACTGTGAGGACAGGTCAGTTCTGCAGGTCCCTATTTGCGCAGGTGCGCATTTGGTGACGTCAAAAGATTCTGTCAAAGTCGGTTCAGTACTTGGCTTCCAGCAGCTGATTTCAGGCAAAGCAGCAAAGAAAGTATATGGTTGTGTCAGTGCCGTGATGCGTGATGGAGTGGAGCAGTAAGCTCTGTCGCTGACACCAGAGGACACAGCGCAAAACACATGCAGAGGAGCTCACCTGAGTCATCCTAAGGGAAAGGCATAAGTGTGAACACAGCAGGTGTTAGCCCACTCGGAAGTGTTCAGGCCTAACTGCACGCTGCTTTGTCTTATTTTGCCCGCTGTTTGCACATCATCTCTGTAGGTGAAATTCTGTTGTCGGCGTGCACCGTGTGCCAAATATGTTTGTGTTCCCCCACCCACCGGGACGTCTCACAGGCCCAAGGCCACGCTGGAAGAGGTGCGCTCATGGGGTCAGTCCTTTGACAAGCTCATGAGCTGTGCGGCCGGCAGGGATGCTTTCCGCACCTTCCTGAGGACGGAGTTCAGCGAGGAAAACATGCTCTTCTGGCTGGCCTGTGAAGACCTTAAGAAAGAGACAAAGAGCAGTGTCATTGAGGAAAAAGTGAGGTCCATATATGAGGACTACATCTCCATCCTCTCACCTAAAGAGGCAGGTGACCTTAAACCAAACAATGATTTATTAATGCAATTATAAATAAATAATCTCACATGTCTTTGCTCAGAATAGTTTCCATTAAATTTCAGACTGTGCTTCCAATCACCTGTGACCTGTTATAATTAATTATTTCTACGTACCTCCTTTTACCTTGTCATTTTTAGGTTTGTTTGTAAGTCTTGTTTTTTACTGTCTGTTATGTAATACTCTACTCTGGCCAGCTCATTTGTATAGTGGCTCTACAGACTACCTAAAACAGTAGATCTACAGTTTGTCTTGCTCCTTCCTGCTCTACTGCAGGTGAGTTTGGACTCCCGCGCTCGAGACGTGATCCAGAAGAACATGCTGGAGCCATCCTCTTGCACGTTCGACGAGGCCCAGCTCCAGATCTACACTTTAATGCAGAGAGACTCGTACCCACGCTATCTGAACTCCCCTGTCTACACAAGCTTGCTCCGGGACCTGGAGGAGAGCACAAAACGATCATAGGGCCTTCTCACGTACCTCTGTTCATCAGTGTTGTGTCTTGAGCAGAGCGTTACGACAGGAAAGGGCCGCATCACTCATCCCTAAAAGTTTTCCAGCTGACGTGTCAGTTCCTTATAGGCAACAGGGGGACCCTACTTCTTCTTTATTTTTTTTTGACTGTCAATCCCGGATGCCTCTCCGCATTGCTCCCAACCACTAACAAGGAGAGTGAAAAAGGCACAGAATTGTTTTGAAATTTCCTTTTTGTTTTACTACTTCCATTTTTGTTATTCTGGCTATTGTTTTAGGAGATAAAACTGTGGGCTACATTTTGTGAAAAGTGAACTTGTAGTTTATTTGATCTTCCTGCCTTTTTTCAGTATTTAGAAAAGGGGGTTTTTGATATGAAAGCGATTGTTTGTAAGCGAAACACTTGACCGAGCTACTTTCTGTGAGCTTTAAAGTGAAAAGCAGGTGTGCTGAAATGTTTTGCAGGGAATTTGTGTTATTTTTAATGGTTTAATTCTCGGTTTTATATTGCACAGTGCATGCAGTTTGCATCTCCAAATGAGCAGGAAACATCAAATTTAAATCATCAAGTGTTTTTCAAAGGCAGTAATATATTTTAATGCTTGTGGTGCAATTTGAAATTCCTGATTTCACTGTAGTCACTTGACCAAGAACTGTCTGCACAATGAGTTTGTCACTGCTAGCATGATGACAGAGATGCTTAACAAGTGTGATCCCAGTGCAGTATTTAGTGTACACACATTTGAATACATATTGCTATATAATGTTTAAAATTTGATTTCGGAGACTGACCCTCATATAAATAAAGAGAAGAATGTTTCTCTTCAAAGACAGGAAGTACAACGTATATGACCTGTCTGTTTACTATAAAAAAACCAAGCTTGGCAAATGGATTAAATATAATTGGTATGTGTTCCAATCAGATATAGTTAATCTACCTCTTTAAATGCACAATTAAATATGTATTCTCATATTTCTTGAAATTAAGGCAAATATGACAGTTGTGAAGGATTCCCAAAACATCACATTTTACAAAGAGGCACCTGGCTTTTATACAGCTGTTATAACGTGCTTACATAACACACTATGTAATTAGAAAATCAGTATTTGCTAAAGAAATATGTAAAGCAAAACATGTTCTGCAATATTTTTATGAAGCGTTAATTTGCAATACGTCTCAGTACAATATGTACTCTGTACTATTAAAAAATAAAGTATGTGTAAAAGACAAGATCACAATAACAGACATTATAGATCATAAACTGTATTTTTATTTTCTGAATATGTTGTCAATTAAAAAACAATCACAGGACAGCATTCAAGACTTAAGAAAGGTGAACTTATTTATTGTCAATGGAGCCATTAATGGTGTTTGCTTTTATTAAAGTAAAACCATACAGTGTAGTATAAGAAGAGATGAAGACATGGGTGTATCTGACAGGCGTTCCAAATAATTGTGGATAGTTGATTTGTTCTTTTTTTTAAGGATAACATGCATTCTAACGCAAGAAGCATTTCATTTGGTTTCATGAAGTGTTAATTTTTGACCTGTCAGGCTTTGACTAGTCATTTCATTGTTATGCAGTGTTTGCATCATGAGCTTATAGACAGGAGATACAACTGAGTAAGTGCCTTGATATTCAGTTGGTAACATATAACTCCTACTGTCATTTCCGTGTATTTGCCACACAAATACCAAGGTGTCCTCCAATTTTCTATAAAAGGGTGGTGCTTATAAATATGTGCAATCAAAAATAATTGAAGAGGGAAGTAGGTTAACCTCAATTAATCTAAGCCTGTGGTTTGGAGTGAATTTTTACAGTCTGTATTTATTTCTTTATTTTGAAATTGTAATCTATAATCAAAATTTAATAAGATATACATTTTTAATGAACACATGTATGTTTATAGTATTTAATTTATATTTTACATGGAACTGACAAAATGTGAACATTTCAGTTCTTTTAAACTACAATAAAGCACAAATCTTTTATCCAGTTTTATCTCATTTCTTGTTCATTACTCTGGTGTTGGATCACTGTTGTTGTTACAGGAACTATATTCGGTAGTAATCTTAAAATTAGTGATTTATCAATAACCCTTTCAAATATGAATCCAGGTTACTAACACAAACAAAAGTCCCAAGTGAGTTTTGTTTTTTCAAGAGAAACGTGCAAAGGAACTTAGATGAGAGCTCTGTTGACAAGGTTGCGGTAGCTTCACAGAGCTCTGTTGACAAGGTTACGGTAGCATCACAGAGCTCTGCTGACAAGGTTGCGGTAGCTTCACAGAGCTCTGCTGACAAGGTTACGGTAGCATCACAGAGCTCTGCTGACAAGGTTACGGTAGCTTCACAGAGCTCTGCTGAAAAGGTTACAGTAGCTTCACAGAGCTCTGTTGACAAGGCTATGGCCTCACAGAGCTCTGTTGACAAGGTTACGGTAGCTTCACAGAGCTCTGCTGACAGGGCTACGGCCTCACAGAGCACAGGCCTTTACTGGTCTTGCCAAGCCTTGTAGGGCTCCAACCTGTGAAGGATTCTGCTCGCACAGAGTCTGTGTGAACAGCAGCAGCCTGGTGTTATTAGCTGTATATTTCTGGCATGATTACGGCACTTTTTTTCTTGTAATTTTTCTACATGTTGCCATAAATTTGCATTAGTTTATTCACCAGTTCACAAAACGGATTGCAGGTAAACACTGTGCAAATCATTAGCACTGGTAGATTAAATGTCACTAACTTGGAGATTTACAAAATTGTGGAATTTTATACAACCTAATCACATTATCTGTTACGTTATCATTTTTGAATTTTAGTTTTCAAAAACATTTTTTGTTTTCCAGTTTTCTCACAACACTCTACTGGCAAGCATGACACAAAAAAAAAAAAATTGTGTATATATATATATATATATATATATATATATATACACACGCGTATTTTTTCCTGTATACCTCAGATCACAGACTTTTGAAAAGATTTCATGTTTGATCTGTGCACATTTACATGAGATGATTTATTTATGAGAAAATGTGGGAATTTAATTGCTGCTCCCCCCCTCCTGTTGGCTGCAATTGTGCATGAGAGAGATGGTCTGGTCAAAAACATCGTGTGCACCTGGGAGGATCACAAAAGCACCGGCAGGACACGCTAACGTGGTACCCATACTGCTTCTTGGCCACATTAATTCAGCATGATGATTAATTAATTCATGAGCCTCTAAATTATGGCTTTGGCTCGACAGGCCTAAACGTGCCCTGTGTTCACCTTTTACATTAACCATCATTTTGGTTATTGGAAATCTGTAAAGATTTATCAGTGAGATGTTTACCTTAGGGGGTGCCAGAACGGATTCTAATCCAGGTTGTGGCTTTCCATCCATCTTTTGGCAGTCTGCATGCATGTGTGTGTGTGTGTGTGTGTGTGTGTGTGTACGCTACCACCTGTATGTGTGCATAGGCACGGGTGCGTGCATGCATGCATAGTCCACATGCTCTTTCTATGCAAATGTGACTTTATTTATCAGTGCTCCAGATTACACCCACAATCCCAAAACCAGAGCAGATGCGGAACAGTTACACGAGGCATTCTCACTCACTCTTAATGTGCATGTGCCCTGTGCCGAGCTGGCACCCTACCCAGGATGTACCCTGCCTTGTGTCCTCTGCTACCTGGTCAACGCTCCAGGTCACCTGTGCCCAGGACAACTGCTTGAACAACTGAATATTTTTGATACCGTTTCACAGAATGAGCAAACTATACTTGTGGTACAAAAAATAGGCCATTTTTCAAACTGTAATAAAAGCATTTTCTGGAAAACGTTTCCAGACCCAATTATAAAAAACATTTTTTCAGAAGACTAAATATACAGTAACAGATATGGTAAAATCTTGCATCCTAATCCAGTTTGCCTTCACCTCCTACACTGTGATTTGTTAAAACATCATCCTACCCTAACTGCACAAATACTCCCTGAATGACAGTCGTGAACACACCAGACGAAGCTCTGTTCTCCTGGTCTACAGCCCTGCAGGTCCAACAAACAAGCTTCTTTCTGAAGCTGTGTCCTCACATTCCCTCCCTGTACAAATGGATCATTAACTTGCTTTTGGATAAAAGAGAACATTTTCCTCAATGAACAGTGCAACAAGGTAAGCATTGATCAAAAATTTAATGTCAAACTACATATAAAAAAGTAAAACAAAAGAAAAACATTAACATCAGTCGCAGTCTGACAGTTAATTCTAATGTAGACTTAAAATGTGGGATAGAGACCGTTGACATTATAGTTCTATTACAAACACAGGTGGTTTGCTTTGGAGCCATCTAGTAATTCAACAGTAAAACAGGCAGATTTAAAACCAGTTCTGAACGTGTCATGTCAACACAGAGAGATCAAAACTATCAGCGGAATTTAACTCTGCCTATCTTACCGAGTACCTGGTCAGCACGAGAAGCAAAAGTTCAAAATCTCTCAGTTTTTAAATGCTGGTACACATACTGAAGACCTGGTCCAGAAATCTTGCTTGCTTCTTATTTGCGCTTGGACTCTTCCATGTGGACTAGCAGAACTGTAACAAAAAACATTAAAAAGAGGAAACAGAACATCAGCAAGTTTTCTGTCAAACTGCATTTATTTCATTATTCCAATCAGCACTGAGTTCAGTGTGGAATTTCAGCAGCTGAGACAACCAGCGCCCCGGTCATTAAAGCACTAATGCAAATGAGATTTGGACGGTACTACGGTAAAGCTAGCTCCCCAGGCGCCGCATGTGGCTGGCTGCCCACTGTTCCCCTCAAGGGATGGGTTAAATGCTGAGAAGTAATTTCCCTCAAGTACTATATAATAAAAAGGTATACTGGGTATTTTAAAATAGCAATTATATCCCTTTACCATCAATCTAAAAATCTGCTATGTAATGTGCGCTGTTTATAATAAACACCTGAGGAGTGTGTCGATGTACAGCAGCACCACCGCTGCCTGTGTTTGAAGATGCTATAAAAGTAATGGCAGAACTGCTGTACTCACTAATGAGACGCGCTCATGCTCGCGTAGCAGCCTCTTACACTTGCTCTCTTACCAGAGGAGGCTGCCACGTAATGTGCGAGCATGAGCGCGTCTCATTAGT
>JABJVR010008072.1:0-10942 GCA_025773905.1 Chitala chitala | reverse complement strand
CTCCACCCACCCACCCATTATATTTTATCATAACCAAAGCTGCTGTAAATCTGCCATGACTATCAAGATGAACTAAAAACAGATGTTGTATGATAGATTCTATCAGATACAGTAGTAATTACTGCCCTAAACACTGAACTGATTGCATAAATAGAAACTCTGTTTAGTGTCCTTAACTACTAAGGTTTAGGGAATGAAATTCAGAGGCTTAGGGAATGTAATTCAAAATTCAATTTGTATTTAAAAAATATATAAATAAAGCATAAAAATGGAAACCTCAGAGGAATTTGAATCTAATGTGGCCACTGTCCACACATCACATTAAAGTGGCAGGAATAATTTGGAATTAAGTGGGACAGATCTTTCTACCAGCAGGAGTCCACTTCATTATTTCAGACACAGGAAATAAACATGCCTGGAGCCAGTCAAAATCATTTGCCAGAACAGCTTTCCTTTTATATGCAAAGGGCCTAAGTAATGAATTTTAAATTAGCAATAACAGCCTTGAGTAACCTCTTGCCCATGAAACCCGCATGTATTATTCAGGGCAAGGATCAAATATGTTGGGTAAAAAAAAATACATATATATAAATAATTAAATATTATATTGAATCCTAACATTTCGCTGACATACTTTGGCTAGAAGTATTAACGTCACTCTGCCTTGCTAGACAAAAAGAAGGAAAAATGGGTTGACTGTAAAAGTTTAGCATCTGTTAATTTATTGGCCCTGAAGACAAGGGAGGGGCACTGTAATGAGCACCCCAGGACAGGCTCAACATTCTTGTTCCAACAATACAAAAATTGCAGCCCTTAGCTACTTTGTTTCACATTGGGACAACAAATGGCTGCTTCAGTCAGTCAGCCAGTCCAACTTAACAGTCTGAAGAAAGCCACTGCCCTCCCTCCACATCTAACGTTACAGGACCTGGGTCTGCGGCTCAGCTTGCAAGCGTCAGAGAGCAGAGGGGTAGAAGCAGGAAAATAAATTAGAACCAACAAACCAATGACCCCTTTGTTACGGTGTGAGATTGATGCAACCAGCATGAATGCCACGCACTGGCTGTCTGTTGAGTGATGCCTGGGATGAGAACTAAATAGCTCCACCCTCCCTCGCTGAGCATCCTGTCTCACATAATGCACATACATGGGGAAACAGCGCCCTCTGCTGTCAGGTAGCAGTTGGACAGCTGTAGAAAGAAAAATCTCTCAAGAGTGTGTCTATGTACATGCGTGGTAGGCATAGGCAGACTGGTAACCTGGACATTCTGCCAACCTAGCGTGTGGACGGTTGTCAGACGTACTAACCATAAAATACACAATAGATATAAAGCAAATATGTGTCTGATATGTTCAAGATCAATGGTTTACAGACCCCCGCTGACAACTATATTCAGAAAACATTTGGTTTGTTAACAGTTTGTCCAGCACAGCACCCCCCGACCTGGGACATAAAAATTTGAAAACTCCAGGGCTGTTTTCACGTCCCAGTCCATCCCTGGTGGGAGGGTGGGATAGAGTGAACTTTTTAGAGCTGTGACGGTGGGCTCTAGATTAGGACACACTGTATGGTGTGCGGCATGATGCCCAGGTAGGCATCTCTGTGGCCATTACCTTCCTATACTTTGGGCCATCCCACTGGAGACTTAACTGGTAATTGTACTGGTTCCACCTTTTTGGATTTAGTTTAGTTTAGTTTTCCTTCTAGATTAACCTGAACACGCCAGACGGAGAACAGCTGTGCAGGCGAGGTTAGTGTTCTGTCACATCACTCACAGATGAGTAGAGAAGACAGTGCATCCTGGGAAGTGTAGTGCAGTTACAGCGAATTCCATTTAGCTGATGCTTACTACAGCTTAATATTTCAGACACTGTGGGGGAGACAGTGGCCATAACTCCCCATGCCTGAGTGACAGAGTGACAGCGCGTTAGAGTGAAGGGTAGTAATGCGCAAGAGGAGTCGCCTGCCGGAATGCATTAGCGTACGTCTTCACTGTGAAGGGCCTTTAGTGGGGATGACAAGACTGCAAATGTCAGGACTGGTGCTACATCATTACTGGCATTATCAGCAAACTGTATTCACTATTGAATTCACTGTAACACCTTGCTGCACCTGGTCTTGGATAACAAAACATCCCTGCTGAAGTGCAGAACCCCAGGGCCCTCAGTATGGCAGGTCAGGGCACAGAACTCACCGCCAGCTGCAGAGTTCAGCATAAACTGGCTCAAATGTAGCAGGTGGACCTCCAGCAAGGTCAGACCCCCAACAAAGTTAGACCCCCAGCGAGGTCAGAGTCCCAGCAGCGGTCGAGCGGTAATGTGATACCATACCACTCTTGTTTCAGCATTCAACATTCATCAGCCAGGATGAGACTTGCCCAAAGTGATGCTGCAATCCCGCCGATCCGAAAAGTGCTTATTTTATTATTATGCGTGCCCGGGCGCACAAAGGAGAAAGCTTTTCACTAGAAAAAGCAAATTACCTTTTGGGGAGTCCTCTGCATCAGTGCAGATAAACAGACAATGGCATGGGATCTTGATGGAATTTTAGCCAACAGCTATAACCTTCAGAGCTGCATAAGAACAAATGTAAAATGGAATAGTTTCCAGGTCGTTCACTACAAAGAGAAAATGTGCAGCAGTGCTTTTGCATGTCCTGTCCAGCAATACATCCTGCAGCTGTGGATCATGTGTTTCAACTGTCCTCCTTTGAAACACCACCGATACGTCGTTATAGCAGAGCAGACCAAATGGTTTTTTTCACCAGGACCCTTTCTACACCAAATTAGCATGAGGTCCAAACAAGCTCCCTGTTCTCAAATGTTTTAATTAGGACAGATGAAGACATTATGGGGTGTGGACAAAGAAAGAAATGCCACAAAGACAATAGTTAATCATTTGAAGTCACAATTACAAATGCAGCTCCAACTACGTTGAGCCATATTAGACTGATAGACAAATTGTCAGTGTGTGTCAGCTATAAAACAGTTGTGACAGTTATGCTGAAAAGCAAATATGCTGTACACGGCCACTGGAGTGTTATTCAAGATTATTTGTAACTTATTGCCCAGAATCAAAGGTGTGCATTGTGTACTTTATAGTGTAATGCTCATCTCTTCACACGGAATACCAATTTTACGACTATATCAAAAATAACGTCTCAGTATTTCGGCTTCTCACACATTTAGTACACACTTTTCTACTTTGATATGTGAGTTCTGAAAACTGTGTGCAGCAACTAACAGAGACACACAGAAGCCAAATATCCAACAGGCAATGCATGAATTGCAGGTGCATTGAACAAAAAAAACTGCAGAAGTATTCAACACATTAAGGAGAATAATCTTTAAAAATAATAACAGAATTCAGCACACAGAGGGGCAGACAGACAGACAGAGAGATGGTTAGGATAGTTGCTAAATGCTACAAAAAACAGGATAGCTGCTAAATGCTACAAAAATACAGCCTCAAAAATTGAAGTGAATCCGATCCTCTGTGACTCAGCTCCAATGGAAACTCTGTATACACAAAGTTGGGTTTTATGGCAAGCCTGACATTCAGAGATTAATTTTAACCATGGTTAACACACAGGGACGCCTAAAGCGGTGTATGGATTCTCGACCAATGGAAGAAGTAATACAGTTTCATGAATCAACTTTTATCTATTTCCTTTAGCGGTAATGGTTCAGCTAAGAAAATCAACATTCACTTTTAATCCACAATCTCTTCTATACGGTGAGAATTCTGTAATGGTATTGGCAGCCATCTGATGGGAAACGTTAAATGTGGTGCCTGCTTTGTAAGGTCAAATCACAGCCAAGGAATATGAGGCAATTTTACAGGACCATGTGCAAGATATACACACACCATAATGTTCCCATATTCTAGGGTAATAATGCACTTACATCCAGACTGCATGAAGTAAAACACCTTCTACACTTTCCACAATCACCACATCTAAACATTAGTGAACTTTCACAGGAGGTTTCTAGAACATTGAGTGTTAAGTAGATTTTTACCTTCATTCACCAACAAAGACCTTTTAGCAGCACCTGTTGGTGGTGAACACAGTATCCCACTACGCACATGTCAAGACTTGTATGATAGCATTCCAGTAAGAACTGGTGCTGTTCTAAAGGCAAAGGTGCCTCTGGCTTTTATGAGGTTTTAGGTATCGATATATTATTCAGTATTCATTGGATTTTGTCTATGCCCTGTACATAATTCAATTTGAGGCTGCATAACCTTTTGATTCGCTGGACATATGTAGGTGGCCTGGTGGCTCAATGGGTAGCACATCAGGCTGGAATGTAGAAGTCCCCTGATTTAAAACCCAGCTGTGAGGTATATGCTTGTGTAAGATTCTCAGTGCTAGCTTAGGTGTGTGTGAAATGTTGCAAGCTGCTTTGGTTAAATGTGTCTGCAAAATGAGCAGACGTAGAATAAACGTGTCTTGTCTGTTCAAGTATACCGAGTGAGGCTCAGCTCTTACCCTGTGGATCTGTGCTATTAAACTGGACCATAGCCAGACACCTGGACTGGGCCAGATGAAAGTTCTGCTGAAGTAAACAAGTAAGTAATGGCACAATAAAATTTCACATAGTAGGTCAATTACTCAAACATTATCACAAAAATGTAATATAGTCACTACATCTATATAACAGTTACAAATATGTAATTTGTTCAATTTATCATGTGGTCAGACAGTTTTTCTGTCTATATTGCGGCGTCAGATTTGAAATACAATTCATCCTTTTATCATTTTCTGGTTACATATCATGGCCAAACAGTTTTAATCCACTTCATTTATCATTGCCAAAATCTGCATTTAAATACTGCAGTCAGGGAAATGCAATCCGTTTCATCAATCCCTGTCTATGTGTTTATATAACACCGTTGGACTGGAGGGGAGAAGGATTCAGGGAAAGCAATTGCGCCTCAGGTATAGAAATGTCTCCATCACTATAACAGTAAAAGTCAGTGGTGCTGAGAAGGACTGTACTTCTATGTTTACAGCCAAACGTAGCCCTGGTGTGATCAGACAGGCCCTGCAGGCTCCACCTCCTGTGGGGCTTGTGAGGGACTTCAGTGGCAGGCTGAATATGTCACAGAGGTAGTGACGCTCCGTGCAAATGTTACAAGGGAAGATGGAATTGTGGGACAGCTGAGAAGAGCAAAAGAACATGCTCACAAACAGGCAGACATAAACTGGATTGTCTGTGCTGGTTTAGTGCGAAAGCAAATGCTTACTGGGGAGTTTAAGCATGTATGGACCTTACACCTGTGCCAATCAGCATTAGGAGACCTTATGCTCAGCTGGTATCTCCTCATTGGAGCACTGTCCTGTCACAATGTCTACTGGTGTGCAGCTGAACAGAACCGTTAGCTTTCACATTGCTTGTGAGAGTACCTGTTTATAGAGCTATGACCTAGTCTGGGATCAAGCAGCAATACAAAAGAGAGGGAAAAGAGAATTTCATTATGAACAGAAGTTGTATATTTTGTGAAACATGGCTTTTAAGGGAAAACTTTGCAGAAAATAACAGTCTGTGTCAATGGACCTCAAATCAAAAATAAACCCAGTAAGAAACCAAAATCTGTTATGAATCGGGATAGTATCTCACACCACAAACATTGAATGAAACACTCTTGACTTTAAACCCTGGTCTTGCTTTTCCCACTGAATGGCTGCATCTGGTATTATTATTAGCTGTACTTTTCATGGGAAGAAAGAATATCAGTTTATATTGTTGTTCATTAAAAAAATTAATGAGCTGTAGTATCTGTTAAAATTTTAATTATTCTCAACCTTCATATTGGTGACTAAAAGATATGTATAACTCTTCTTTGAGCCCTCCTAGTCATGCTATAATAATGTCTAAAGACCTAATTAACCTTAGCTTTTAGTTGAACAGAATTAAAAATCTGTATGATGTACATGGGCACTCAGGCTTGGCTTAGTCCAACTCAAGGTGCCCTTGAGATGGCTGCATGGACCCATTACGATAATCGTGCTTTTATACGGTCCTGACGTGTCACCTAAGGACACACTCCGTTCTGCCAGCCTCAATGCCAGGCCACCTTGGAAGGGCGCAACATTAATCCCAGCCCCTAATTGATGTGTGTAAATTTTTCAATTTTGGAAAATAGGAGGGACATCTGAAAGGCGCAGACAGTTTCCGTGACACTTTGTCTTTACCTCATGTGAGTTGCAGAGCAGGAGCGTGACCCTGGACGGAAGACAAACAGTGACATGGCACAGCAGCGGCTGAAATTACACGCGTGAACGGCGTTTACAAGACGAGGGCAGCCTGTCACTCTGCAGCGCAGCAGATAGATTTATAAAGTGCCAGTCTGCCAGGCAAAATGATGCGCCTCGGCACAACAGATGGATATTCTATTAGCATCATTTATTAACTTTATCTCACTGCAGTGCCCTTTAAAAATCAGCCATCCATCAAAGAGAAAGACTTTTTTACTGCTAAAGTAAGTCCTGCCGTTAAAAAGAGGAGTACGCAGTACTTTCATATTATTATTATTATTATTATTATTATTATTATTATTAACATGACAATGAGAATGTGCTAGCTACACTTACATGACACAATCAGCTCCACTGCTGAGTGCCAAGATGATTGTTACCATGGTGACTGTGTAACTACTGTATGTGTAACATTGGTCTATAGGTCTTTGGATGGGTGCAGAATCTCAGAGCAACCAGAGTCAACCCAGCCAGGAAAGGGAAGAACACACAAGGTGCACATGCACTGTGCTGAGAGCCAGAGTCTAACCAACATATTCAGCTGAGTCAGCTAGGATACCTGCTTCACTGCCCCACCTCCCATTTATAGTTAAATAAATGCACATTAGAACTGACAGTAAAGGGAGAGGATTACAACTTGTCATTAAACTATGCATGAAAGTGGCATGTGTGGTAGACATTCATCTATGGTCTGTAATGAAACATAGGAACCCACTGATTTTCTTCAGTCCTTGCAAGGGACACATACAGTGATTGCATTAGACAGCCATCCCAAAGTATGGTAACAATGTTGACATGGGAGGGGATTCTTACAGAAAGCAAGGCAAGAACAACACGATGGCTTCAGATGTGATTAACACATAGGCTGTGAATGTGAAGAGTTGGTGCTGATGATGCTGTGAATGTGAAGAGCTGATGCTGATGATGCTGTTAATGTGAACAGCTGGTGCTGATGATGCTGTGAATGTGAAGAGCTGGTGCTGATGATGCTGTGAATGTGAACAGCTGGTGCTGATGATGAGATGTGGCTGTAGTGTAGAATCTTCACCTTGTGCTCCAGTATCCTGCTCAATTGTGGCGGAGGAGGGGTGGCAGTCCGCAACTTTAGATATGCAAACACCTTGTTTGAGAGCACTGGGTCTGCAACTGGGAAGACATTAGATAGCAGCCCAATGCTTATAATTGGTGCTGCCAGCCCTGCAGGTGACACCCAGGTAACATTCTAATTGCCCCTAGTGAGTGTCTATGTGCCCCCCTGAAGCTGGACCCTTCCCAGTATATACCCTGCTTTGTCCTCTTTATTGCATCTGTGACCTTAAATAGTTATACAGCTTGAAGATGAGTGAAGGCTGTATTATTCTGTGTTTGTTTCATTATGAAATGAGTTTTATATTTCTTTGATGTTTAATTATTTGGGAAGGGTTTACCAGCAGAATGTTAAGACGGCTCTTGTTTAACAGACAGAATAAATAAAATATTGATGAACAGCTATGAAGCCATGAATGTATGAAAAGCTTGTAAGACATCTGGTGAGAACTGAGATTTATTCTAGGGTAAACGTATAAACCCAACGTCATAGAAACCTGCACAGGGTTATGAAGAAAAGAGGTCATCGTGTGATTACTCAGAAAATGGGGCAGTGTCAAATGTGAATCAAATGTCTTTCACATTTTTAAAAACAGTAATGGGTATAATCTTTGTTTAGAATAACCCTGCCCCAAGGTGTGTGCACTCACACACAGTTTCTACATGGACAGTGCCAATGTGGAAGATCAGGGGAGTTTTCTGCATGGATGCAGGGCAGCTGTCTCCAACCTGCCCTGACATCACAGCACATCCTCACCAGTCTGCCTGTACACCTTTACTTACACCATTAACAGCAGCACCCTAAAGGAAACCATGTCTATGGCCAAGTATGCTGGTCACATACAAGGACTTTGTCCTCTGCATTTAACTCACCCCCCTGAGGGGGGAAGCAGTGAGCAGCCACACAGCACCCAGGGAGCTAGCGCTGAGGGTCTTGCTCAAGAACACACCAGGTTGGGCTGGGATTTGAACCAGGAGACATCCATCGCCCAGCCAGATGCTCTACCCATTGAACCAACAGGCTGCTCAGATATGTAACAAACTGGCAGCTCGGTGTGCAATACTGTAACAAAGTTGTACAAGCAAAGTTTGTAGGATATTACAGTAAGTCAGAGAATGCAGTTGTTCTTTTTCCAAATAAAATATTTTGTTTTTGATAAGCACTGAGTCATAACAGAACGTGTGTTTTGGACACAATCCTACTGATTTGACTAATGTTTCAAATGTGGCTAAAGCACACAACATTAATCAACCTGATGGATATAGAATAGAGAACAGTAGTGTTCTTATCGCCCCTGACAGTCCAAGCAACAGATTTATGGCACTGAAATTCAAAGTCACTTCATTCTTTAAGGCTACACTCTTTTTTAAAGACTACAGGTCTTTATATCCTCCACAACTGAAACACAATAGTGTTATGTTGTAGTGGACAAATGTTTAAAAATGCAGACAAGTAGGTTTTCAATAATAACGGGTAACGCACATGGAGTAGGTCCCAGTGGTTTTGAAAGGGGAAATGGGAGAAAAAGTCTCTAAAATAAATGAAAATACCCCATAGAAATCATTATCTTCATGTTTTCTTTGCCTATCATTTCAGTTTAAATTCCCAAGAATCCCTAACACATCTATAATAGCATCCTGACAAAAGCTCACGCTACGTTTCCAGAGAGTTCCTGGAAATGACAGATGGATAATGATGATGGATATATTTGTAGGATAGCTTCCTAAAGGGAAACTAAACTTAGAAAATTGCTGCTTTGTTTTTTCCATTTGGTTTATGTGCCTTTGCTCTTTAGAAAGATTAACACAGGACAGTTAGTAGAGGTCCCTGAACTGGATAAAGCGGTATAGTGAGTGAGAGAGAATGAGAGTTAGCAGAACTATTTTAAAAAGCTGGAAGGCCTAGTCTGCAAAGAAAGTAAAGTAATTAAAAACAGAACAGCAAAGTCTGTATCTGATAATGGTTTGTTTTGAAACGCAAGCCTGACACTACAGCTTCCATACTGAGAGCACGTATCCCATGAGTCTCAGTAGACAAAGTGCAAAAATGAAGCTCACTCATATGCGTGAACAACATACACAGGACAAAATGCTCAGTGAAGCAGCAGGCCTCTCGTTCAGCCTGGATCTCCAGCAGCTTCCTTAGTGTTCTGGGCCCATTCCAGGGAAGCACCTCCATAAGACCCAGTGTGATCCACAGCAGAGGCAGAGCCTGTGGTTTAGAGTCATTGCAGAGGGTGTAACACTGTCAGTAAGGTGAAGACAAAGGATGGGCAGAGGTGTGGCACCAAGACCACAGCAGTAATAACACATAACTGCCTCCAAACAAATTATACTCCTATAGATTATCTGCCTCCTATCCTCATTAAATATCACTCAGTCTACTCATGGTGAACAGTTGGAGGCAATACGGTACTCATTTGATTATTGCCTAATTGCTTTGAAGTACAATTCAATATTGTCTTGGCATTGTAATGGTTGTTCAGCGATGTAAATCAATAAATGTTCCTTTATCTTGGCATATTTTATAGTATGTAAAAATGAGAGACTATTGATTTGAATACAGTGAAGACTAGGATGACAATTACCTTAAAGGGAAGAGGGAGAGCTGAAATGAGATTCATCTGGCAAAGTTTTACACAGAGGTCTGAGGAAGGACAGAGCTTCTCTTAATGAGCATTACCCTGATGGTCAAGGGTGGCTTTTAAAAATGAAAATACATATTCAGCTGTTTGCCTGTTTTAACCAAGCTCTTATAGAGTTACTGGGGCAGTAGCAGTGTTATCAGAAAGCCCTACAACAGCCTGAAGGCCGTTTTCCACCACGTGGTACCGGCTCAGCTGGACTCAACTCTACTCACATTTAGTACCAGACCCTTCAGTTTCCACTGCAGGTAGCACCCCTCAGTGTAGCCACCCACTGGATTCTTCTTCCAGCAACCAAACAGAGTAACATTTGCACCAGGGCTTCCGCTAAGATTTATGATTGCCAGTCTGGTGTATGGAAAGAACAAATTTTATAAATGTATACAGTAATTATAAATTAATAAATGTAAAAATTACCAGTCATATTTCAATAACAGTTTGTCACAAACGTAAATATAACGTACACCTAAGCTGAAGAAAGAAAGACAACAGCCTCGGATCAATTACACTATTTAATTAACAGTAACGATTAAGCAAAACGAACAGTAATGACTGAGCAAAATGTCAACATTATCCGCTAAAATGAAACATCAGTAGCCTGTTTAAGAAAGGCTGGGGCTACGTGGCCTAACATATAGCTTATAGACTATTAGGTAACATTTTATTTTCTCCTTTATTTCATAGTGATAAAGTCCTCTGATGCCGACTTGAAATTAAACGTGTCCAGAAAAGCTTTACCATCAGCTGCTTGGCTGTCAAAACAGAGATGCCTTAGTTCAGAAGAACCTTTGTTATAGCTACATTTCGTATGAGTATGTTTGCCGGATATTTTTGTTGTTTTCCTTTCTAAATAAATTTTACCAGGTAAGAACTGATAATTACCAGCAAAAGGTAACGCTGTTGTGCACCTCCTCATTTCACCATGGCGTGGTTTTGCAGGCTGCTGTAT
>JABJVR010008071.1:0-47424 GCA_025773905.1 Chitala chitala | reverse complement strand
CAATCAACCTAACCTGCATGTCTTTGGACTGTGGGAGGAAACTGGAGCACCCGGAGAAAACCCACCAAGCACAGGGAAAACATGCAAACTCCATACACACAGACCTAAGGCGGGAATTGAACCCCAGGCCTGGAGGTGCGCGGCGACAGTGCTAGCCACCATGCCACCCACACACGCAAGTTAATACACATTAACTGCCCACAATCTGCAGTTTAATGTTGTGACCATTGTGGGGTAAACACTTCAAGTAATACTGAACTGAAAAGTGGATTAGTCATTTCTCATTATTAAGATTATTCAGATGAACTGAAATGTCTATTTACTAAAGTCTGAGTATTTTATGAAAGGAAAAATGAATTATGGTGATCTTACAGGAGGTGCAAAAATATATAACCCCTGGTAATATTTTTTTTGTCTTCACTTGTGAGTAATTCTAGTGAAGTGTTATAGGATGTGTGGAGGGATGGATAAGTGGATAGATGGATGAGTGGACATATGGATGAGTGGATGTATGGAATTATTTATCCTACAGACGTCCAGTGTGTGTCAATGTCTGAGAATGTTTTTCTAAGTAAAGGCACACTAATGCAACCTACATGGGAGTAAGACAATAATGCCTAGTAAAACATGCAGATTTGAAACTTTAATGTGGTTTGCTTTGAAACTTTAATGTGGTTTTTGGTTATTTCGTCAACAGTAAATGTCCCATAAACATGGTGATTTACACTGTTATTTAAATTCCAGCAGTGTCACAGCTAACAAAGCAAGTCACCTAAGAAGATCATCTCCCTCCTGCTAAATTCCACACTAAACAAAACACACTGCTGTGAGGTAAATGGACTGTATTACACAACATTTCCATGTGAAAGGCATGAGGAGTATTTTACTTCTTGCCTTACGCATTGCCTTAAATATAACTGTCAGTTTCAAACCACCTATAATCAAAACTCACACTACTGCATTGGTGTAAATGAATGACAGGATATCAAACACCAATAGCGCTTAACAGACATCATACTAACACAGTTGTCATCATATGTTTCGTCTTCATATCCCATTAACAGCTTGTGACAAAACACATGTTTTTAATGCTTAGCGATACGTCTTTTCCTGAGAACACGTTCTCGCTTGGCACAAAAACCAGCGTAGGAAGAGGTCACAAATGAAGATGTCTTGAGAAAAAAAATGATGATGTACTGAACATGTGGTATGAAAATAGTTAGGAGTGTTAATGGTTCTGTAATACAATACTGTCAGTTCAGTTTTTCCTACTGTCAATAAGAGGGGAAAATGGTTTAAAACGTTGAATCTGACCAAATCTCCAAAGACACAACACAAAAAGATATCAGCCACAGAATTATATGAGGCTGATATTTCAATGAATACAGTCAAAAAACTATGTCTGTGGTCCTGTTGGCCAATGAGAAGACAGTGTTTAATGTCATCAGCTGACTTGTCCAATCAGATGGTAAACAGCTCAAACTTTGGCATCTCCATGACAACAGTCCGATACATTATCATGTGATGTTCTCAGAGTGAAACTGCCTTCTTTAAACAGCTCTCTTCTCAAAGTATTATTTCCAAAATGAGCAGGAAACTTAAAATTTTTCGTGTAAGAATGAAAACTTAGACATTGTGTGATGAAAATGGTCCTTCTGCAACCACTGACAAACTTGAATCAGATTTTGAAAAACTCTACAAAACTAGGATTTGAACACAACAGTGCAAATTAAATCTCACAACATGTGGATTTCGGTAAATAACACAGACACGCTGCTTGTTAATATTCCTCCTACAACACGTTTCATTGTAATTAGATTATTGCCCTAGGCTGACACTGGAATGTTATGGAACTAATAAAAATTATAATTAAGAAGGACATTTAAAGACAACCCTTCATTTCACAGCTGGAAAACATTGGAGAGGCTGTGAAGTCCTGTTCTTTAAAGATAATGACCCCACATCCCATCGCTAATTTGAAAAAAGTACAGCAAAGGAGGACGCCAACTTTCTACCTCACCCAGACTCTCTGCGGCCCCCCCTTTTCAGTTTTTACATCTAATGAAACAGCGTGCACCTAATACAAACAGGTTATGTGTTCTGACTCTAAAAACAGGTTAACCAAAGGAATCCCCTCAGCTTTATTCAGAGAATCAGACTTTAATTCTCTAACTAAACAAACAGAGCCTGTTTAAGGACTCTGGGATGCATTAAAATGTTTCTTGTCTAATATTTGCTTTGCCGTTTGCATTTTTAGAGTGCAGGCCCTATTGAGTGTGGATAAGGAGGTATGGGGCCTTTCTGAACATGTTTCAGGCATGGCACTCCTACCTGCCCCGGGGCTGTGTTTCAGTGTTTTCGACGCCGTTGCCTGAGAGCTGGAGGTAGAAGGTAGGCCGTTTGTCCGGCTGTCATGCCCCGCCCCGGAATGGCTTCTCCTGGGCTTTTTGTCGGTGAGGTGCAAGGGCGAGGTCTTCTTGGTGGCTTGGCTCGGGGCACGAGCACTCACGTTCACCTGCAGGTAGGCCTGCACCTTGAACTCCAGCAGCTCACCGTAATTGGCGTCTGTGACTCTGCACTCGTACAGACCCTCGTCACTTTTGCTCACTTTGGATATATGCAGTCTGTGCGATATATCATTCCCCTGTACCTTCACTGTCTGTGGATTTAAAAAAATCAATTTGATTAATTAGTTAAGAGCGTTAAAGGTATGAATTTCACATACAGTGATAGGCGCCGTCTCCTTATCACCCGCTGTATTTCTGTGCTGCACCTACAGTTTCGTCTCGCCTGCTTTTTTTAGAGTAGAGTTCCGCTCGGGTTTTCACACTGCAGGTAACTTGGGACTGCTCAGGTGACCAAAGCACCAACCACATATGCACTGCAAATGTGAGCAGTTTATGATTGGCTGCCATAAAATGATTGACATTTTTGTAGCATGTGATTTCCTGGTGAATTTAATCCCTCCTGTTCCAAAACAATTACATATTATTCTATTGTTATGGGGTTACTGTGATAGATGGAAGATCCTTGATAGAGCAGACAGCTCCAAGACCTAACAGTTACCGATGACAATCATTTAGAAAAATTATACCACTGGAATATGAGTAATAATAATGTATACTAGACAACGTACAATTGATTGAATAAAATGTATAATTTACTACTGCTGTAGTGCTTGAAACAGGAAAAATACAATACATTTCATTGCATCCAGTCTTTAAATGCAAAAACACCTGTCAAGGTATAAGCATGGAATTAATACCACCCTGGTAACAGGAGGAACAGCATGGAGAATGACATAGTTCGTATGTTTAAACTTACACTAATTTTAGTCCCCTCATCATCTGGATCACTTGCTGGTAAAAATTCCATCTGGAAACAAACAGGTATAATTGACATTAGCATGTTTAAGCGCACTGCTATTCACAGGACAAAGTGTTTCTTCTAGCATGTGCTAATATACCTGACCGTAGCACAATGCAAAAGCTGTGGAATAACATTACAAAAACACAGACACGTGCGCACATAAACACACACACACACACACACACACACACACACACACACGCGCGCACGCACACAATCTCATGAATGGTATGCCGAACAGCAACTTGTGCTGAGAGTCAAAGGTTCAGTACCAATCAATGAGCGTGTGAACGCAGGTTAACCATTAAAGTTTGATGGAAGACCTAAAGCCCTTATGTGTCAAGAGACCCAACAGACTGCTGAATTTTGAGATCATATCATGTCCGCCACCGCTCCCTCCCCATACTCTGTTACAGCAAAGATGTAGAAATGGGAGAGCAGTAATGTTCTCAGAATTTTCTGTTGTTGTCTGGGTCAGTGATTTAATGTTTTCAATATACATATGGTATACATTCTTAAAGGTAGCCTATTGGCAGGGCTGCATTGAGCGTGAGACACACTCATTTGCCTGTCTTCACACGCTCTCACACCATACCTCCGATTTCTCACGCAAACAACTACCTTCAGCTCCGCCACCATGCCCCGGGACTACAACCGTAGCCCTCACATCCACCTTCAACACCGCTGCCTCGGACTGGAACTGTAGTCCACCCAACGCCACCCCCCCGGTCGGACACCACATCTCCCTAAATCTCACTCTGACGTTTTTACAAAAGTTGGCAGCCCTGCTATTGGTGTAAGATAGCTCTAGTGCTAGCAATTTCGATGCAAAAGTATTTAAGTGGAGCGTAACTTTACCGCAAAGAGCCCTGGTGGCTTAGCAACAGAGGGGAAAGAGAATGGATGCTCTGTTAGAATAGTTATTACTCATGATTTCAGATATACTGTCCCATCAGGTTCTTCTGGGCACTGAGTGGATGACTAGTCTCTACGATGACCATCCTCAATACCATTTTCTTGTGTAGACTGGAGAGCTCGGTGGATTATTAAGGGATGCTTCCGCGATCTCGGTACGCTGCGTTCACAACGAGCGCACGTCACACACACGGCATGGTATTAACGGGCTGCTTCAATAAATCACTTTTTTCTCCCACTTGCAAGCAAACGGGCAAAGCTGACATTAACTGCAATCCTGAATGCAAAAGATCGCCAACTCAGGAAAGCGATTATGAGGCAAATTTTAAAAGTTCATTTTCGTACTAAGCGGTGAAATAACCGAAGGCAGTCTGTGAATGTGACGTCATGCCCTGACAGATTTTCGTTGTGTCGTTATTCTAGCAGGCGGATAAAAATGACAAAGCGTAACAGCATCCAAATTTACACAAAATTAACGTTAATCAAAATGGAAAACAAAAGGTAAATTTTATGTTAACTGGTAACCATCAACAAAAGGTTATTATTATTATTATTATTATTATTATTTGTTTTTTATAAACTAAGTTGAACCTGGATAAGTGAAGTCTTGGATGTAACAGATAAAGTCGTCATCATTTAAATCAGAAAAGAATATACAAAAATCTGTAAAAAGAAATAAAGAACAGATACATTTTAAGTGTGTTGTATGTCATAATACAGTTGGTATTGAGTTGGGTTTAGACATATCTGTACCCAGAATATAGTTTGAATGCTATATTGCCTGTGTGGTTCATCTCCCCAAAGATTATGTTCCTGTGAATTGGTGAGCGGTGTGTGTGTGAGACTGTGTGTGTGTGTGTGCCCGTCTGAGAGTTTTCTATATTTGGCTGGCTCCACATTCTATGTGTTCTCCGTCTTTCATGCTGTGATGCTGAGTATGGGCTGATGATGATGATGAAGATGAAGAATTTATAGGCTGGAATAAGTGCAGTGAGTCAATGTTTGTAATGGGATGAACAGAACATGGTAATCTGATAAAATGGGATTTCTATGGGTAGAAAATCGTGAAAGTAAGTTTTGATTTTTTAGCAATTTTGTAAACTGATTTTATACATGGAATTTTTTAAATAGGCCTCACGTTAGTCATAATTTAAGTCATCAGTCATTTAGGAGCTCCTAATTACCGTTACTAATTGCGAATGCAATACTTAATTATAAATGTTTGTTGTGCTATTACATAATTTATATATTCCATTTTCAAATATTTAATTTTATTTATGTTTTAGTTTTCATTGGTTACTAAAACAAACCATAAAAAATTACATTTTATCAACAACAATATTGCCAGTGAAAAACCAACCCGGCAAACACAAAACGTTCAAATCACGTTAGCTAAATGTTTAGGAAACGTTAGGAACATTTCGCTAACGTTGTTTGAACATTTTGTGTTTGCTGGGAAGGACCTAGGAAATGTGAAAGTGTGAATTAATTTGGACTTTCAAATGAATAATTAACACTGCATAACTCATGAAGGCTCCTTAGCGACACCTGAGATGCCTGTGCTGATTAGCAGGATTTTTTTCTCTTTCCGTAGCATCTCATCACTGCCTCTGCTTTTTCAGCAACAAAATCTGTAAAATGGCCTGCTTAATTTATCAGAATAGTGTTGATTAGTATTGTTGCCTTGTTGCAAATTATATGCGACGTTACGGCATTATGACTGATTTACTGGCCTGAAGTGCAGACACCACGCAGTTATCCTGACCTACTGTAGGTGACAAAGTCATACAGCCATGTCAACGATGCAAGATTTTTAGTCGTGAACACCAAAGATAGAGAGAATAGTGACCACAGAGCAGGACTGACATATCAAATCATTCAGTGTCCAGGGAGGCTGTTAGAATAACATTAATAAACTATGGGGACATCTGCAAATGTTGAATTTGAAGTTCTCATCAGTGTCAGACTTAGGATTTGGCAGATATTATTTATTATTTATTCCTGAATTTTTTGTTTGAAAACTTTTGTTCATCGGCAGTTGGTTGGCAGTTAAATTTTCCAACTTTTTTTTTTAATCACACAGTACAAACCACTCATCTCATTAGACAAACTAGGAAAAGCAACAGCCAGAGTACAACATGACAGTTCAGCAGACAGCGGCAGAAGTTTTGACTATCTGCCTGCTCAGTAAGCTATTTGAAAAAGAAAAAGAAAAAAAATGACTTCTTAAAATGAGTTTAAAAATTACACTTTCAAACTCAACCACAAAAGAGCTAAATTGCTTTTGACTTGTCTTTTTCTTCTGCTTTTCTTCTTTTCTCCATCCAAGCGGGTGCCGAGCACAAGATACTACAGGACAGAAGCCAGCTGCCAACTGTTCCGTCACGGACTCCTCACACGGAAGGAGCGTAATCAGCCCCAAAGTGCCTGCCCTAGAAATGCTAAATCCACATCAGCGTTATGCCCCCAGGGGTCTGTCTTCTGGGAGAAGCTGCGCATACAGCGATAAACGCCTCGGCTCCTTACAAACAATCCAAATGGACAAATAACTCCAGAAAAAAAGGAGACCCATGACATCGAACTTTGAAAACAGTATTACTGCATTCCCTATTATGAATATACATATTAAATAACGATATGAGTATAGGCCTTCTGTTTTCTTTTATAAGAAGCTGTGTACTGCCACTGTTTGACATACAAAGTCTTGGTACTGAGAAGAGGACTGTTGGTGCTTCTTGTTGGTGCTTCTACATTTTGTTATGGACGATCCTAGAGTGGGTTGAATTGGCCAGCCTACCGCTTGTGACTGTTAGACTTACAGATGGATGAGAGGGACACGGTGCGGTCTGCAGGTAAGCTCTCCTTCTCAGCTCCACGCTTTCAACCTCAAGAGGAGCCACAGAAGGCTTCTTATCGTTATCATTCCGGCAGCCGCAGTAGAAATACGGGGAGCAAAACCGCGATTCCTTGACAGGTGTGAGGGTGAATATCATCCTTCTTCTCCATGTTTATTATGAAAAGGAGATTCGGTCGCTCAGTCATCATCTGTTAGAAGCTCTGCCTTGAAGACCTCACACATATAAATGCGGTCCTGAGGAAGATAGACTGTGTCCTCCACCAGTTCATTGACATATTAGACGTGTGTCCATCTTGTGTGTCTTTCTGCGTCAAACCATTTGTCTTACAGAAAACAGCTAAAATGAGACCTTATGCACGCTGTATAAAGAAAAAATGTAATAAATTTATTTTTAAAAAATTCAGATAAAAGCACACCCTTTGAGGAAAACCTGTGTTCTACCTACCTAGAGAAGACTAACTGAATGCAGGGCACAAATATTTTGTCAGAACAAAGGCCTGTAGAACGTTTAGTGCTCTGTGTTTGTAGCTGACTGTCTTACAGGGTAAAAACTGCCAATGGGTGATGAAAGCACATGAATCTTTGAGCTCAAACATATTCAACTGTGTTCAACTGGTCATGCCTATGTTACATGTTAAAAGGGATTGGAACTTCATGCATTTCAAAATTAAAGTTGAAACTGCAAGCAGCATAACGTTATTGAAACGTAAATGAAAAAAGAACTGATTATTTCACACGACTATGAAATATAGTTTTATCATCCTTTGACAAGAGAGATCACCAGTGTAGTGCTTTGTGGTTACAAACAACTCAAAATGATGAATAATATAAGAAATAAAAACTATTTGTATGAGGACACAATATTCAGTTTTCCTGGATGAAGTTCATACAATACTCAAAACTAGGGAATGGGACTTTAGACTTTGGGCTGGGTTTAATGACAACATAATCAATTGTCCTTTCGTAAATTACTGTTTATCATTGATTGCTTGCTGAAATTGCAAGTACCCTTGGCATGTCCACTAACCCACCAGAGGTTATAGGGAATTTGAAAAACAACCTAGATTATCAGTCAGCAGTATAATGTAATGAAGTAATAGTACTTTGTTACAATACTTAAGTATTTTTGGGGAGTATCTGTACTTCACTTGTTTTCCAATTTCTGTTGACTTTTACTTTTACTCCACTGCTGTTCTTAAATAAAATGCATACTTTACTCCAATACATCTCCCAATTGGCATTTTGGTACTTACTCCAAAAAAAAACATGGTCCCAAAGTTTCAGTTTTCAGTCTGTGAGTTCAGTGTAATAAACTTGGGTGGGTTAAATGAGCAGCAGAAAGAAGCTACCATGGAAGCAGCAGCATCCTCCTCTAGCAGCGGTGATGCTGCTTCAACACCTGCTACGTCTGCTAGCATAGCTTCTCCAATGACACGTCCTGCTTTAAACAAGTCAGACCACCCATGGCCATATCTCCAAATGACGTTCTCCTTTTTTGGCATGAAGGATTCGCCATATCGAATAAAGCGCCTCCCATGCTTGCAAAAGCACTGAACATGTTTTTTGTTTTAATTTTAGGTGGTGCAATAATTAATAATTTGGAAAAGAAGGCACTACAAAATAAAAAATTTGAATTCTTAAAATTCTGACTGCTTTTTTTAACGAGATACTTCTACTTTTACTTTCAATACTTAAGTACATTTATTTAGAAACTTCCTTTGACACTTAAATACAGTTAATAACAGATACTTTCATACTTTCACTCAGGTAATACAAGAATGGGTGACTTTGACTTAAAATTATTTTATAGTGAAATATCTTAACTTTTACTTAAGTGTGGCCTTCAAGTACTTTATACAACACTGTTATTAGTATCATAATTAAAATTGCTTAATTTCAAGATAGTTTGATTCACTACAGTACAGTTTCCTTCTGAAAATTTACTGACTTTTACTGACTGTAATATGCCATGCTCACTTTCAAGGCCATCAGTGGGACTGCTCCAGGCTACCTCCGGTCCCGAATCAAGAACTATGTCCCATCCAGTTCCCTGCAGTCTGCTAATGGGAAGAGACTGGTTGCACCCCTCCTAAAAACTGGTAAACCTAGGCTCTTTTCTTCTCTGGCATCTATATGGTGGAACAAACTTCCGCCTGCTTTGAGGACTTTGTCATCACTGTCCACATTTTGCAAGCTACTGAAGACACATCTCTTCAGGGAGCACCTTAGAACTTAAAACCTGAAATCTTTTCATCTATGCTTCCATTCACGCCATTGTTGCAAGGCTGTTTGTTTGTACATGTTTTTCTAGTTAATTCAAGACTTACATTTTGTATGTTTATGCTTTACTTGAATGACTTTGAGACAATTGCTTGACCTAATTGTGTGCACTTTGATTAAAGGACAGCACTTAATTAGATTCTCTGATACTGTTTGACCTCGTTTGTGATGTGCATTCATTGTAAGTCGCTTTGGACAAAGGCGTCTGCTAAATTAATAAAATGTAAATGTAAAATGTCATTAATAGTTTTACTGATCTAAATCCACACGTTCTTGTTGTTTTTTGCAATTAAAACACTGATTTACTTTTTAATGATTGTTTTGCACAACAGATGTTTCCTGTGCCATGCTTATGACAGCAGCCCCTGGAGTCCCATAAGTTTTCCATGACACACGGTATTCTCATTCTCTACTGTCAAAGTCATTTCAGATGAGATTAACGTCATCATTTATCACGACACCCATATAGTCTCCCCTGAACGGAAGTGATTGAAGTCCGTTACGTTACAGCGGGCCGTTAGTGTGATTGACACACACAGGTCACTCCTGATGGGGGTGCACATCTGTTCTGGGGACAGTACCCGCAACACGACACGTGTCCAAGGTCACACAACAGCAGTAAGGTACACACCAGTACCTCATGCACACGCACATATTCACGCACACACACGCCCACAAGTTGAAGTGTTTGTTCTGCTAGTCATTTTACACCACTCCACAGGTGTTTTTGCTGGGGTTTTAAACATTATGTTACATAAATACAGTAATATACTAAATGTACAACAATGTCATAGTAGTCTTCCTTGATTATTATAAAATAGCATAAAATATACATACAATACAATTTACTTAAAGTTACTGAGCTGAATTTTTAAAAACATTTTATGGAACACACATGAATGTATTGCATAACAGAGAGGGTTAAAAATACTCTGCCATGTTCATTAGCTGTTGTTTTCAAAACCCTCAAATGACAAAACTTCATCTGAAGATATATGACTTTAAAACAAGGAACTGGAATGTTTCGGGAGGAGCTTTCAAAGTAACCAAAGTATCATGAATCAGCATTCACATTTTGGCCTGCCTGAAGATATTGATGTTGACACCCCCCCAAGCCTTCTTCATCCAGGAATCAGTCAGTCTACGTCAGGCCTTTGAAATCAATGTTCCAAACAGGAGGACATCTGTCTGTGCCCAAAACAAACACATCCAATCGATCCTTCTCAGAACACACTCTGTCAGGCACTTGTTCCAGATACCACTGTGACAATTTACTTGCGAGGAATATATGCAGCATTTTAAAAATTATTTTTTTATTATGAATCAAGAGATTAATAAAAATAAATAAATAAATGAGTAAGTCAATTGGAACTGTCTAGACCCTCCTGAAAACTAAACAGAGCAAGGCTTCCACTCTGTCCTCATCAGTGTCAAACAGGCGAGTTTTGGTAAACCGCGCTTCTCAGACAGTGTCTGTGAGACTCTGCTTTGTGACACCTTCCACGACAGCGTGGTGGGAAACGGCAAAGATTGTCACACCTCTACGGCACGCCACATCCCATCCAGGCGCTGACTTCATCCCTCCCTCTCAGCTTCGCATCTGAGATTAAGGAGAAAAGCTTGCAAAATCAATCTGACAATCAGACGGTTTAAAACAGGGAGAGCAACTGTAAGGAGCGTACAACCTCCCCGACAAAAAAAAAGCTAATTAAAACACCCTGGGTGACCATAAAAAAGGAGAATGCCCTGGAACACAGAATGCTCTCAGTGAGGTCTACACAGGACTCATTTGGCTGGGGGTATCAGTGGCCTTCAGAAACAATTTACCCATGAGCCCATGATGCATTTCACCATTTATAACTGATGTACATCAGAAAACAGGAACCAACAGGCTAAGCTATAACACCTTTACCCCAGCTGTTCTAACTGGAGAGGGTAAACCAAGGTTTGGGGAAGGCTGACAAAATCCGTAAGAGCCAATAATACAATTAAACTGCTAAAGCAATCCTACAGGCTCTGCATGCAACTTGCCACAGTGTTTCCAGCTGTTGTTAAAGTGTGCTGCTCCTGGTGCAATTATGGACAAGGACGGGTTGTGACACAGGAGTACCAGACTGCAGCAAGCCACTCACACAGCAGAGCCCTACACACACGTCTTACGGCATTACCACGAAATCAATCAACTGCGATTTAATGGATCATTTTTATTTTTCTTTTGCACACTAAGGGACGCAAAACTATAAAAATTGAAGGAATATTATGTTTCCGTAACCCATTTGAAGCAGTAGTACTTCGTGTATACATTTAGAAAAGTACAAATGACTCACATGCTTTTAAATTGTATATAAAAACATCTAAGACAGAAAATAGGAGACAGCGGGCAAGGGAAGGACCTCCAACTGTTTCGCTGTGATCCGGAAGCTTCCTCGTCTGACCACAGAACAGTTTTGCCAGCGTTTTGACTCCCAGCCCGCATTTGGAATCAGGTTTAACCTCTAGGCTGCATATTCATGGAGTGTCTCCTAGGAAACACCATAAAGGCGAGTCTGGAAGCCAGAATATACTGCTCTCTTAGAGTAGGAGGGACAATGTGCTGACTTAGATCCAGATAACTGGAGGTGTGTGGAACAGGAAGTGAGAGGAACTCCCATGTGGTTCTCAGATTAATTACGATGATGCAATGCCAGTCTTTGTAGCAACATCTTAACAGACACTATATGGAACTAATATGACTAAGCAACATTTGCCTTTCTTATTACAGATAATGGTCTTTCTGGTTACAAAAGAATATCCATATTTATCCATAATACTGTTCAAGAAACATCACAACATGGTTAACAAGAACTGCAGGGGTCATTGTTATGACACAAACACTAGTTATTGTTGTCCAACGTTGTTTAAATAACCCGCTTAAAAACACTTCGGTAGCAACAATATAAGAGGCTGAATGAGAAAGAACAATCAGGGCATTTAAAGGGACGTACTTATATCAAGTAGTTATGAAGCTCCATCGATATGAAAGGAAACTTTCAAATGAAATAGGGAAAAACTATCTGATCCTACGGCTGATGAATATGTAGACATTTAACAGCAGTTAGGCAACCCTGCCTGCATCCCTCCTCACCATTGCGGCAGCAGATTGTAAATTAGGGTTTCAATCAGTGAGCACGATTAGCATCCGTAAATGGAAGTGCTAATGACGACTGCTTTTTTAGGCACACCAGTATCACTTAGACTTGCTAAAAATGGACCGGGCCTATCTGATGGACCGAGTGGGTATCATCACACACACATCAAGGAGACCGTCCCTGTTTAATCCAGTCAGCGCGTTTCATGCGTACACTCATGTGGGCATTTTCTCTGAAGTAGCTCATTGTCTGTCACACCACATTACAGCCCACAAAAGGCCCTTGTGCCTTTAATGATGTCGCAACCATCAGGTACCAAAGTGCCCTTGCAGGATGCTGGTACCATGTAAGAGATGAGTAAGTGTAACAGAAAGGCCCTACCTAGGGCAACATAAACACACCCGAGGGAGGGAGGAACAGAGGGAGAATTGTCATATGTGCCTCCATGCTGTGTTTGTGTCCCAAAACCAATTAGAACTGGACTTTGTGTCTAAGTTTGTAAGATGTACACCAGGATTTATGGGACATGCTTTTAAACCCGTTACTAAAATACTTTATAATGTGCATTAATACTGTATGCCTTCCACTTAAATTTTAATGTTAGTTATGTTTACAGATGTAAAAAAAAAATCTGATTACATTCTGTACATAAATTTAAATTATCTGCATTCGATTAAACTGCCTATTCATTCTTTTCTTCAGTCGTGGCAAACGAAACACCCCTCACTGGCATTAACTTGCTTATAAACGTTTCGTACTTATGCAATGTTTGCAAACAAACGTACAAGCGAATCATTAAAGGGAATTCGTAGCAAGTGAAAAACATAAAATTGGAATGTGCATCAAAAATAATGTATAAAAATGAACTAATAATTTATTGTTAAGGACTTGACCCTCCACAAGAAACAATGTGTCTCCATGGGGCAAAGAGAAATTTGTGTATAAATACATTCTATCCAAACCCAAGTCTGTATTCTCCATTAAAGGCAATGCTGATTATGTATTTCTTGAATCTGATGGTAAGCAGGAATCTGTGTTTTGTTTTTTTATATCAAATTTGCTATTTCAGTATTCATAAAAAGATAGTTTTGTGGAATTGTGGTCCTTCCAATAAAGAGGAACAATTAGGTAGGTAAAGCCTTAATTTTCAATTTGTGTGGTTTTAATTTCAATGCTCAGTGTTACACAACATTTTTGTTCATATTTTAGCTTGGCAAACACCCATCAATCCAAACAGCAAAGAGGCAGCTTCTCAGGTGCAGCAAACACAAACCATAGATTCATACTTCATATAAAGGTATTTGCAGTATATATAGCTGCACTAGGAGGGAAAGGGAATTTCAAAGAGAAATAAACAACCACAAAATTTGTGAACTGTTTTGCCAGTTTATGTCACCGTTGACAAAGTGAGAAAGTGACAGGACTGGCCAGCATAGACGTCCACAGTGCGTCTTCCGGAACTTCAACACGCCTCCGCAGAAATAACGAACGTTTTTAGATTAAGACCCAAGAACGTCGCGATGACTCCGGCGTGGGAAAAAAAAGTCAATTTTTCACACGGAAACCTCCTTTCTCTTACCATTGGCAAAACCGCTTGTTGAAAAAAAACACCAGGCGTTTAATGACGACGGGTTATCACTACATGCAGAGGTTAAATACGTTAACGTATTTAGGCAGCACAATGTAAGCCAAAGCGCTCAGTGTTAACCACAGGCAGGGGCATACTGCAACAGTGACTAAGCACAAGTTTGGTAACTGGGAAGAAAACACTACAAATTCTCTTTTAACTCAAATCGCAGTTGTCACTGCACACTAACTTCTCAGCTATTCCCTCTGCAAATGTCATCATATATGTCTCGATAAAAATTGTTGGATCACCCATTTGCAGTACAGCTTTGAAGCAACAGACCATATAAAATGGAAACAAATTATTCAGTGATACTGATAAAACCGAATTTACCAGCAATGCTACTTCTGCCATTTGCCAACTGTAATAATTCATTTATGTCTGTAATTCATGTCTATATTATGACGGTGACCATCGCCTGAATTAAACTCACGACCTTCAGGTCTCAGTTAATAGACAAGGCAATTAAAGTACAGTGTCCCTAGCTTGGGGGAACTAATCAGACTCTTGTCCTGACTCGGGAGACTCCAACCGTCTACATTCTGCTACATCCATTCCCCACTAAATACCACAGCAGCCTGAGCCCGACTGCTTGGTAGCCACCGCTATTTACCCAAGTCAAACGGCTCTAATGTAACGGGGGCTACCCGGGACGGACTCGAATTCGTGGTCTAGCAGCCCGCATATCAGTCAAAACGATTAGCCCGCTGAGATAAAGGTCCGAGCCTCTCCACGGGGGTACAAATTAGACTCTTGTCCTGAGTACTAGGTGATTCTCACCGTAGCGGTTTACAGTCCGCTACATATACAGTATATAAGATACACAGTGTATATAAAGCTCTGTTTTAATGGTAAGGAAAATAATTTACAGTATGAAACGCAAAATCGCAAAATATACCGTTCTGCAAGAATGGCATGCGATCTTCAGTTTTCGCAACTCAAAAAAGTTTCATTACAGCGTGGAAAGTTCACGCGCACACGAATGCTGCAGGCACGCGCACGCGCATCTTGACTGTGGTACATAACGAAAGGGCTCTACCTGTTCATCGGCGTCTTTCTCGCTGCTGTTTTGATCTTCGGGTGCTTTAATAAACCACCACTGAATCTCCAGATATACAGAGGACGTCCCGCTTTGAAAGGCGCAAGCCATCTCGATATTTTGTCCTTCTTTGGCCGTTATATTTGACGGCAGTTCAGTAAACCTTCCTGAAAGGTACAGTCAATCACATGGTAAGAATCTTTTTAGGAAATAGCGTGCAGTCTTTATACCAAAAACAGTACAAAATACTCAGAACATTATGTACATGTGCCAATGTTAGGCAAGACAGATATCATTCAACACAAAAATTACATATTTACACTTTTCCATAGTGTCCAGAAATTAATAATCTCTCCAACAGCTATAAAAATATAGAAATAATTAGGAATAAAAAAGATATATTCCTCTAAAATTCACACAAATATTTAGTCATGGCTGGGAAAATTTATGGACTCACGAACAATCAGAATAGGCTGATCATATATTTGTATTATTTTTAAAATAAAAACAAAAAGGCGTATGTAGATCTTGTTAAAAAGCAAACGGGTGCTGAACGTGCGCTGTCGCGTGTGGTCTTGTCCAGGGTCCTGAAAATAATCGCTGTTACAGATGAACTCGGTTCTGCACACTGCTACTTTGAATGCGAGTCGCGGCAGCCCTTTCATCAAAGTTGATCTTTTGTAAAGAAAATGGGGAAACGGAGAACTGCCGCGGGGTATAATCAACAGATTCAGAAGTGATCATTTACATCTTTCACAACCCATCTTACAGGCTATCCGATATCTGAATTAACATTTTTGCAATAGAAGGTTTTCCTTCGAACCCCGTCGTATTAACGTTTACTTAAAATTTTATATGATTACGTCGACTTGGCATGTCAGTCTAACATGTTTTCAGCGAGATGTATTAATAATCTTGCTACCTGATGTACTTTAAAAAGATTTCAGCAGGCATTATTGCTGACCGTCTAATGCCATTCGGACATTACAAATTTTCATATGCTGCAGTAACGACGTTGATTTAAATAAAATATTGTAGCCTACCTTGGAAGGCGAACCCGAACTGGACGCAGATACTGGAAATAAAAGCAAATCCAACGCATTCATGAAAGATCCACATCATTCCACAAGGGGGGAAAAGTCACATCAGCGTCGTAGAAGTGCTACTCAAAAGCAATTGAGAGAATTATTTAAATACAACGTGGGATGTTTCTGACGGGAAAACGTGCGACATGCTGTAATGGCAAACACGATTTCGACGAAGAGAGGGACGGTGCTGTAGTGTTTCCGAGAGACAGATCTGGAAGCGCTCTGCTGAAGGTGTTGTGAAGTCTGTAATGATCGTCTCTGTTCCTTTCCCTAAGTGATGAAACGTCAGTGTGCGGCTGCCTATTGCGTACCCAGTACATTGGATAAGAGCTGGGGAAAAATTCGCGTACTGGCTGTAGAGAGAATAACTAAAATCAAGCGAACTGTAACGTTCCCCTCTACAAAAACGTCTTTCCACTTCTAGTTTGCCTTGCGCAAAGCTTAATGTTTTATTTTTGCACGGGCTTTGTCATTCTTCTGAATAGGTGGATCTTATGGATCTTAAAGTGTTTTGTTCATCATCATCATTTTCATCTTCATCATCATCATCATCATCATCATCTCTAGTAGCAGTAGAGAAAATATGTTACTATCGGTTATATTTTTTTAAAGTAACATTTTCAAAAGCTAGTTCACTCAGTTGTTTCACTCGTGTCCCCGCATGAGCATCCCTAATTACGTTAATTAAGGCAAACAAAACTTTATTGATGGTCATGCTACAGCATACACAAATGAACTGAAAGATTCCAGAAATAGAAATCCATTTTTAGCTCTGCGCTTCCTTCTCGTTGTACTTAGCCCCTGCAGCCCTATACATTAATTTAAAGAGACTGTAGGGACTAGGTACGAATGCGGGAATGGTGTGGGTGCGTGAATAAGCCTGTGCCTTGGACCACGGCGCTAATTCTGGTGTGTGCCGCTCGTTGCACCGACCCATATGCGTTATATCCGCGTGAGACGAACCAGAAAGTGTTCAACAATGCCTGCTATTCGCCCAACTTTCGATGATGACAGTTAGTTTATTGCTAACTGTTTTCACATGTAGTTTAAATAAATAAAAGCTAAATAAACAAAAATGCGAATATAGCCTCCTCTGTGGCTACGCCTGTCGCTACGATTTCTCCGGTTGTGTAGAGGCTGACTTGGACTCGCATGCACGTTGTTGGAAGGCTGATTAAGATGGATTAATTCGTTGTATGTTTGCCCAATGGATGACAGGTGGATAAAATTGGATTACCTTCACCTGGGGCGCTGTTGTATTTGTCCAGAAGGTGAATCAGGCAAAAACACATATTATTAATTTGTAACAATACTATACTGTACATGTATAATATGCCTCAGTCCGTTACAGTATTTTATCTTTAGATCCAAAACCTGTGAGTTAAAATCCTTTGAGTATAAAAAGTCAACATTTTACAAATTTACCGCAAATTTTGAGTGCCTGTTGTAAATGGGCGCCCTTAGTCAAACAGCACAAGTGCGTGGTTACTTATGATTGCCGCATAAATGCCAGATGATTGCTGTCTCGTGAAATTTCTGTAATAACAGAAGCCTTTTGGCTCTTCTATTTGTCCTGTGCCAAGGCACAGAGGTGTATCAGAGATATCGCTATTGCATCACAAATCCCCTCCCACCCCACCCCCCCACCAAGGTATCACATCACCGTTACGTAGCCCCCCCAAATTTACAGGTGACAGTCTGCAGAGCATTTAGGACTGAAGTTACTCCGTTGTCCTTACAGCATTACAGCAGCATCACAGAAACAACAGAGTCAATATTCAAGTATTTTTAAAAAGTATCTCACTTATGGATAAAACTGGATTTACAAAATATTCAAGCGCAAAAATAAAACTCTCAACTGTGGGAGTTTTCAAACTGTTGTGGGAAAACAGAACACACAGTTCAATGCTCTAGTAACCCACAAAGGAACAATTTTATCATATTACACCTATACTCATGGGTACAACTTTGGAAAGTGTTTTTTCCAGAACCCTATCAATGATAATGTCTAACTGCCCACTGTATCCTAATGAAACACTCAAGCATAAACATTTTAAATGTTAATTACTGGCCCTATAGTATTTTGTCTTCTACATCCCACATCGGATCTGCTTGATGGAACCAAAATATGTCCTATTTAATTCTTGGCCCAAAACACAGAGCTAAGAATCAGCATAATATCCGGCATAAAAAGTTAAAAACTGAACAACTCGTAAAAGTTAAAAACCAAAGACAGCAGCATTGCTTAAAGTGTGAACGCTGGCCCAGCTCACAAGGAAAAACTCTTAGAACATCTCAGTCTGGGCAGAATGGAACTTAACAAGACATGCGCATCAAAAAACTGGCACATCTTCATACTGCTTCTGTAAAGTGACCTCATTCTCATGCTCAGTGAACAATGAGAAGAGTCTAAAAATGTGGCGCTACACACTTTTCCCAAATGCCGTCATTACATCCAAGGAGAAATCTTGACAAATCCAACAGCAAACGAAACTCCACCTTGTTTGTACACATGCGTGGGAAAGAGTGTGCATTTCTCTGTGTGTAATGACATGGATGATCAATGCATGTGCGTTTGAATTAATTATTTATAAAGCAATAAAATATCCTTACAGGAATTGTAGGATTGAATGTATAAATGTTATCATAGGACACATTTCAAAAAGTTGAGCATATAAGCAATGACAAACCAAAAAACACAAACTCTGGTTATTGATTTGTGGGGTGCTGTTGGGTATTTTTATAGCTAGAGCATCAAATTTCATTTCCTTTTTTAACTTACAAATAAAACATGACAATGCCATAGGCTAATTTCAGGGCAGCTATTCTGTTTCTGAACAGCTGTAATAATTAACACAACTACATTTAATTTTAGATTAATTTTACAGAACTTTGCCATTGTTAGTTAAAATAGCTCTTGCACAAAGAACAAAAACTGAATGCGTCTACCAAAATATTACTTTTCATTTGTGTTACTCCAACTGAAACAAGAGTGAAGCAACACTTTCAAATGTGGTAGAAACCGGGTAAAACAAAAAGTATGTAGGTTGTACGGAAATGTAACTTATCAATTGTGATTCTTTTGTGGAGACATGCAGGAGTAATTTTAATTGTGCTTACATGATTTGAAAAGAATGAATGGCTTCTATTTATGGTGGGTGAGAGTTGTTTGTTATTCGCCCATCATACATAGAAAGTGTTTGGAATGTGACCTTTTCTACCTTATGTCAAAAAGGAATTTTAATGACAGCATTTGCAGGAATTTTTTTTATATATTAATAAATAATGGCATAAACACACCCAAACACACTGTCTGTTTAGTCTGTGTTCTCTCTTTACAAGTCATCCTGCTTTGATGTATGCCGTGGGCGTTTCCGTGCATTGTTACGGTTGATGTAGTCACCTGAGCACCTGAGTGACTGGAACATCTCCATGGTCTTTCTGCAGTAGCTCCAGGCACATGCCATCAGGCAATGAGGATGAGGAGGGTGATGGCAATACAAATGGTACAAAAGCTGGATCCCTCACGTGCGCAGAGTAGGGCTGCCTGCTTTGCTGCTATGACAACCTGTGGGCGTACAGGTTTCCATCCCAGCTCTTCAGCTGGCACGTGTGCAGTAGGCATGTTCTGTATGGTGATTCTGTGGGTTTTACCAGAATTGTTTCTCTGTATTATAACAGTATAAAAATTTAACATTTATAATTCACAAAATCTACTTGTCATTATGCCATGTAGAAATATGTTTTCATAACTGGTGGTATCTCCTTATATTATGCATCAAAAAGATTCAAAGCAATATGTTTTCTTGTCCAATAAACTTGCTGTGTCTGACACAAAGCAAATTAAAATTGTTGATATTAATAAACAAGCACAATTTAAGTGGAACTATTTCCTCTTTATGCAGAAACTCCAGAGAAGCTTGCCAGAGGATGTAAAGAACACAACAAAGCCAAATTTAATAATAACAGTATTTCCAAGACAATATTAACAGTCAAAAAATGCCAGGGTGACTTGAAAGATGTTTTGGCAAATCCACCAGGGACATTAAATGTGAAGACTAGATCTCCACAGTGAGAAAACCCGATGATATGAACAAACATTTCATTCCATTATTAATTTCACAATTTAAAAAATAATTAATAGAGACATGTCACTGGCTGTTCATAACAGAATAAACCCCATTTTAGATCAATTCCTGTTGGCAATTACCCATTTTCCTGGGTTATGAATGATGCTTTACCTAGTTATAGTTTTACAGGTGTTACATTCAAATACATCCTCATCTGCCATTGTTGAACTTCTCAAATATACACATTTGGCAAATCTGTAAAGAGCACAATTTTTATTGTTTAGCTGATGTGTTAACTACAAATTTTTCAATGTATCTCAGGTATTCATAAACTAATCAAGCACTGGTACATTTTTTTCTTCTCAAACACAAAGGAAAAAGGAACAAACTAGGTCTCACTTGCAAATAACATGTTTAAAGACAAATGGAGCAGCTGAAAAAAACGCTTGTACACAGATGGTTAACGTGCCGACAGGTACGTTCCTTTTGCACTCATCTGCCTCTTAAGATACAGTTCTAAGCAACCGTGAACGGCACTGAAAAAGAAGAAAAAAGTTAGCTCGGCAACCCTCTGAGAGATGCTGAAGGAAATGTATGTAAAAGCAAAGTCATGAATATACTGTAAATATAGCTACTGTGCATTTATATATTCCCCTCCTAAAGAAGCTCTCGTGTCTCCTGCTGCGATGCCTCGGAAAAGGAAAACAGTCGTGCTCTTTCATTTACTCTATTATTCTGCGAACGAAGCCCGCCTGTTTTGCAGCTGAATTTTGAAACAAGTTTGCTGCGTGCTAATAAGCAACGGAGCCCTCGGGAAGCCGCTGGATGCTGTCCAGTGCTGATGTCTCATCTTCTGACCCCGTATCTTCAAAAAGCTATTGCTCGCGGAAAGGAGAGTCCCCAGGTGTATTGCCGCCGATCGGACCCAGTCCTTAGCAGAAACTCACGACACACGAATGTCTGCGCAAATCGGTAAGATGTACTCCTCGCTAATTGTGGTGGGGGTGGGGTTGTTTGAATAGGCCACGTGTAGTGAGGCGAAGCTGAAAAGCACTGGTTGCAGGCAATCAGAGAAGGAACATCTGACACAAGCGTGGAAGCGCACCCTATCGGGGCGGGCAAATCTGTGAAGTTGATTCATTCTGGGGTCGGGGGGCGCTCTGCATTGCTCGGTCTGAGCTGAATGTAAAGTGAATGAGCCGAAGTGTGTCACTGGAAATTCTTCACTTAAGGTTAACCGTAATAGGATAGTTTTTACTCCCGTTTCTACAAGCATATTAATTACCATGTTGATGACTGTATATTTGGTAGCGAGGTTAGACACACACACACACATACACACACACAGACCTAATAAACAAATCCAGACCTCTGGCTCAACCCAGTAGCTTTTCTTCTTCAACAGACCTCAGCTCAGAGGACGTACCTTCCCATGGTGCAACCACCAGAAACTTGTCAGCCTGAATTTCAAATCATCTAATCTTCCTCATCTTCCCTCTACACATAAGCTAACAAAAGCACTGTTCACTTATCCTAGTGTTCACTTATCCTAGTGTTCACTTATCCTAGTGTTCACTTATCATAGTTTGATCTGACATTTGCAGAATTTAAATAGCCAAAGTATAATCTTAGATAACACTAAAACAAGCAACTGGAGATAATTTGGGTTCAGTGTAAAAGAAAAAGTAATACCAAGACAAACTGATGACTATGAAGAATGTCCTGTATTCAAGAATTAAAGAACTATTTGTTATACCCTCCATAGACTCATTTGTCTTTATCCCATCAGCTATAGGGTAGGTAGGAGTGGAGAAAAGGCGTGTCACACAAGTGAACACTTACTCGTACGTCTCCTACGTGAGCATTTCAGCCACCTCTGTTCTTCAGGAGGGAGACCTTGTGAAACGTGTATGTGAAATGAGACCCTGTCTTTTCCGAAATTGGCGTGCGTTACTCGAGCAGACCTGAGCGGGGGTGTGTGTGTGCGTGGGGGTGGGGGTGCTTTATGAGAGCCTTGCTGGGAGGATTGATTTCCGAATCAAAGCCGATGTGACGTAGCCCTCGCGTGCTGCAGTCTCGGGAGCGCAAAGCACTCGCCGTTCCCGTTCGGAGCGCGACATGTACGCCGGGGCTTGCAGTCTTTGTTCCCGGTCTGAGTCGGGTGATTTCTTTCGGTTTCACAGATAAGCGTGACACGAGCAGCAGTACGTTATCGTGACCGTGGAGCGGATTTTTCAAGTAAGCGCAAATCCAGGCAGAATTTCAAACAAGCGTCTCTAATATCCTCCGTCATTAATGAATGCATCGCGTACCGCAGCACAAGAAGAATTACCTTCACCTTCAACACATGTTAATGTCTGACGGTACTCAGGGGAACGTTGAAGAAAAAGAATTTCATTATCATTTGGCCTGATTAAAATGTAGATTGATGTGTCCATTAATCATCCTATCAAGACTCACATGAGCTAATTCCTAAGGAGGAAAAAAAAGAAAGAAAAGTTAAATTATTGATATTGACTTTGAAATTGCTTTCATTTACGATTTCTTTGATTTTTTTTAGCTAGTCTAAGATGCATTTAACAGTGTGTGCATTTTATGATTAAGATATGTAAACACACACACACACACACACACACACACACACACACACACACACACTACCAGTCAAAAGTTTGGATACACCTTCTAATTCAGTTGTTTTTCTTTATTTTTGTTGTTTTCAACATTGTATATTAATACTGAAGACATTGAAATTATGACAGAACAAATATGGAATTATGTAGTCAACAAAAACATGTTAAAATCCCAGACTATGTTTTATATTTTTGATTCTTCAAAGTTCTGCTTTGATCACAGTTTTGCACACTCTTGGCATCCTCTCAGTCAGTCTCATGAGGTGGTCATCTGGAGTGGTTTTCCAGCAATCTTGAAGGAGTTCCCAGAGGTGTTAAGTACTTCTTGGCTGCTTTTCCTTCACTTTCCAGCCCAACTAATCCCAAACCATCTCAACTGGATTTAGATCGGGTGATTGTGAAGGTCAGGCCATCTGATGCTGTGCTCCATCACACTTCTTCTTGGACAAATAGGTCTTACATAGCCAAGAGGTGTGTTTGAGGTCATTGGCCTGTAGGAAAACAAATGATGGTCCCACTAAGTGCAAACTAGATGGGATGGCATGTCGCAGCAAAATGCTGTGGTAGCCATGCTGGTTAAGTATGCCCTCAATTTTGACTAAGTCACCAACAGTGTCAGCAGCAAAGCAGCCCACACCATCACACCTCCTCTGTGCTTCACAGTGAGATCCACACATTCAGGAACTGTCCGTTCACCCTCTCTACGTCTAACAAAGACACAGTGGTTAGAAATAAAAACCTCGAATTTGGACTCATCAGACCAAAGGTCAGTTTTCCATTGATCTAAATTCCATTCCTTGTGTTTCCTGGCCCAAGCAAGTCTCTTCTGCTTGTTCTTCTTTCAAAGTAATGGTTTCTTTGCCACAATTCGAGTATGAAGGCCTGACTCATGCAGTCTCCTCTGAACAGTGGATGCTGAAATTTGTCTGCCACTCCAAGAAGCATTTATGTGGGCTCTAATCTGAGGTGCTGTAAATCGGTGCTTTCTGAGGCAGGTAATTCTAATAAACCTATCCTCTGCAGCAGGGGTAGCTCTTGGTGTTTCTTTCCTGAGATGTTCTTATGAGAGCCAGTTTCATCATAGTGCTTGATGGTTTTGGTGACTGTATTTGGGGGTATATTCAAAGTTCTTGAAATTTTTCAGATTGACTGACCTTCATTTCTTAAAGTAATGATAAACTGTCTTTTCTCTTTACTTAGAGTGTTTCTTGCCATATTATGGATTTGTACAGTAGTTGTAGTAGCACTAATAGAGCTACTGACTCTGTACCCAGCCTTCCTCTGCACAAGACAACTGATGGTCTAAAGCACATTAAGAAGGCAAGAAATGTCACAAATTAACTCTTGACAAGGCACACCTGTGGAATGAAAACCAATCCAGACGACTACCTCGTGAATCTGATAAGAGAACGCCATGAGTGTGCAAAGCTGTCATTAAAGGCACCGTAAATGTAGCTACGTTGGACAGTCTAAAATATAAAACATTTTCTGGGTTATTTGTTTGTTTGTTTGCTACATAATTTGATACGTGTTCTAATAATATAAACGTCACGAATCAGAGAACGGGGGCGCAGAGGCAGATGGTTGAGTCTAAATGCGTAAGAGGTTTATTGCACAAAACAGGGTTCAAGGTACAAAACATACAGGGCCAAGGATTCACAAAAACACTTATGGAGACTTACAACAGCTGGCAAAGGACTAAATACAGGAAAGGGTTTAAATAAAGAGGAGCAGGTGATGGGACACAGGTGATAGTGATGATACAATTAACTTAGAAGCCTCAAGTGGAAAGGAATGTACACGTGTAGGGGGAAAAGGAAGAAACAGTAGCACCTAGTGGCCAAAGAGGGCCACTACAGGTGCTGGACATGACAATAAAGAAATAACCACAGTGGTGTGGTGGTTAGCACTATCACCTCGCACCTCCAGGCCTGGGGTTAGATTCCCGTCTTGGTTCTGTGTGCGTGGAGTTTGTGCAATTAAATGTTTAAAAATTATAATCAATCATCATTACCATCATCATCCCCTCACTCACCCTGGGCTAACAAATCAGCCTCTGTGAGTCTTCTTGCTGTGTAAGGTCTGTACTGCCATGTTGACATCAGTCCCAGCTAGTCCAGAATGTCGACCCCTCACTCCTTGTCCCCCCCCACACCAGCTGGCCTCTTCACCCACACCTTTTCGTCTTCTTACAGCTAATTCGCTCAAACCAACAAAGTTAATATTTTCAGCCATTAAGTTTTACATTTTCCCTTTAATCATATTAGATTGGTTTTGTAGCCGATGCTTAATATTACTAGCTATAAATTACTAGCTATAAATTAAACATGATTTCCGAATCCTGATTTCACCAATTTAGGTAAGTAAAGCTTTCCTGTGTTTCAGCCCTGTGCACCGTGGTCTTGTTGTGTCTGCTCACTGTGCAAGATACTTGTGAGGTTATGCGTTTTACAAAAAGCAGCATCATAAAACCAGGTGTCTCACCACACCTGTGCGCTGAGGGGCCAATTCTATCACGTCACCTCAGGAAAAACACGCGCCGTGCTCCCTCTGCTCTCGCGACCTAACTTGAGAAGAAACCAGCTGTACAAAGGGTGAAGTGAGCAGCACATGGGGAACAACAAACCACGCAGGCCCCACCTCTGATTTCACTACCCCCCTCCCCTGTTTCAAACACTTATTTCACAGTTCTGAATTAAACAAAGAAAGGCAAAACCCAGAGAATACAACCCCTCAACTGTTATGACTTAACATTGGGGTGTTCTGGGCTTCTGCAGTCCTTTCTTAAAGTTTCTTAAAGGCAAATGTAAGTGGTACATCACACATGGTTATGCTGGACTTTTGTGGAGATGATAATAATAATGTTGATGTTACTCCTCTATCTCAATTTTATGACCTGGACATGCTCTGGAGACACCTTTGCGAGCTCCATGTTACACCCTCAGCTATGCCATCAGCTCCATGAGCAGAAGATCCTGGCCAGCGGAGAGAGCAGGAGTGTCCTGCAGTGAACCACCTGGGCCCGCCTCACACTCCGACACGCAATACCGCCACGTGAGCGGCGCTGACTTCACGAGCGACAGCTTGGAGGCAAACAAGGATTCGGCTTCAGATCAGTGACAGCTATAAATTATTCCACCTCCTGGTTCACGAGCGCCTCAGCTCCTCGGCTCGTAGGATCTTTTTCATATTTTAATTGCTTCTTAAATGAAAAGAGTTCTGAGATGCCAGCTTTGAATTTCTTTATTGATCCTCATTAATTTAATGCAAAAGGGAAGAAATATCATGCTTCCACTTATCATATCATAAAAAAAATCACCCTAGCCCTTGACATGATCTCTGCTTTGCTCCACGAAGTATATTTTTTGGAAGTAATATGCATGTGGTACCATAGGTGTCCTGCACACAGCCAAGGTGAATAGCTGAGCATCACATTGTGTTTATATAAATTAACTATGCCCATGCGTGTTAAAAATAGAATATGGTTGTGCATACTTTGAAAATATTGTACACACTTCTGGAACATTCTATAACTAAAGAGACTAAATGACATTAGGTTGAGCTTTTCTTCTGCACTTCTTTGTGACCACTGAAAGGTACCAGATGTTACATGCTGTGTACAATAAAAGATGGGCTCTGCCCTGGGTCAACACTCTGTGCTTTGGGATGGTTCTATGAGTATTTAGGAAAAGCACTGAAATATAAATAATGGAGGAAATATTAAATTAAAAATCACACATTGCTTAAACTGCTGTTAAAATATCTTTAAATCTTTGTCTCTGTGCCTTTTTTTCAAGCCCACTGTAAGGTTAAGCTATTTTATGGTAACTCCAGGCTATTTCCCCATGTTATGAAAACGAGGTCACACACATTTAAAAACCCCTGTCAGCTATCAACGTGCCTGTTTACAGAAACAGTGGGAGGAAGAGCACTGATCTCAGATGAAGACATGGGAAGCCGTGTACATATGTATATTTTGCCCCCGTGTACACTGACATACATGGATCAAAATATGAAAGGAAATCTAAAGATATCAATTGAAAATCTAAAGAACAAGGTGTCACCTGATTTTGTTAATTAACCATTACATGTACAATGCATACTATATATGCCCTTGACAACTTTTAAATTGTATTTATGATAAACTAGAGCTCTACATTCTGCCTATGTGTCATGCCCTGGCCTGTCATGCCTCCTCATGTCCTCTAGGAGTCGCCCCTGCTTGTGTTGCATGTTGCTGAGTCATTGTATTTATGTAATTAGTGCCTTCTATGTGTGTCTTGTTTTCCTGGTTTCTATTTAAGTTCCCCACTTATGCTTATCCCTAGCTGGTTGTTTTTTTAATCAGTATAGAGGACCTTAAGTATGTTATGTTTAATGACTACCATATAGCTGTTTGTTGTGACCCCTTTTTAGTCTAAACCTTGTGCACTGCCTTTTGTTTTTGTTTGGGACTTTGCCTTGTCTTGAATAAACCTCACCTTAGCCTATCTTACCTTTAAACAAGGTAAAATGTTTCTGTTAGTGCAACATGGAGGTAAATAATTAGTTTTGTTGTTAAGGAATTATTACATTGAAGGTACTGTGTGTCTCAACAAAGGCAGCATAAAATTGCAATGCGTGTCAATAGACAAAACTAATGCAAGCTTTAATGGTTTGCTGTGCTGTATATTTGTCGTTTGCTTTAGAATTCTAGAATGAAGTAGAAACCAAGCATGAATCAGAACAGTTCAGTAAACTGAAATATGCAGTGTATGTTGCAGGAAAAATACTGCTATAAAGCAAAAAGACTGACGATGCACTTTTCAAATAAAATATTTTTGTCTGTGTTTGTTTGATTCTGATGTTTTGCTTGAAGATTATAGTTTCAGGCTGAACAAAAACTTGTAACGTAAATAGAAACTTGTGCATCTATGGCATTGCCATTTTAAATGTAGCAGCAGAACATCATGCTCTCCACTGAAACAGCAAATGTAAAAATATTGACTTCTGTGTTAGATTTACAGAGCTGGATGTTTTTGGAGCTCTGCACAGACGCATCCAGGCAGACAGTCTGACGGTATGAGAGGTCTTTGGAAATCGATGCTTTCAGAAACGATTCTCCCAGTGGGAGCTTGTGAATAGGAGACCCCCAAGGTCTGGTTGGTCCATGTTCCTAAACAGAGATGACACTTTCTGCTCTCTAGGAAGATGGCCTTGCTTGTCTGAAATGTCTGTACAACAACAATGTACCTCTTTACATACTTGATATGTCTGTGCGACAACACTGGACCTGTTTATATAAATGAACTGTCCACAGAACTCTGATCTTACTTCATCACTCCAGTATTACTATAAATTGCATCCCCTTAAATTCAAACCCTTTTAAATTGTTATTCGTTTTTATTTTTTTTTTATCATCGTAACGTAATAAGGAACTCCCCAGACACATAGGCATCTTAATAAATCACAATATACACAGTTATGGCAATAATGTCACCATGTCATTATGCTTAAAATAAGACAACGCTTAAAATTGTGATGTATGAGTCTGAAATCAGGACAGAAATAAAAATGTGGACAAAACAGACTAATTTAGATGCCCTTACACATTTAAAGTAGGTATCATTTTCTCGTATATCTATCCATATTTATTTTGAATCTGTCGGGTCTGTTGACTGTTGTCAGTGTTGTCGATCGCTATTTAAATTTCTAAATGGCTGTCCAACTATGTGACGGCCTTCAAATCACATTATACCGCAACAAGCAAAGAAGGGGGGGAAAGTAGTAATGAAGGAAAATGCAACCCTCTCCAGTATTTTTATGTGGTTGCTAGGCACCGCACTGAAACAGGAAAACAGTGGATAAAAAGAGAATAAATATGTCTCGTTTTAAATGCACCATACATTTTAAACTATATTAAAAGCACATTTTCGCTTTATTTTTTGCTTTTATCCTTATTTGAGCTCGTAGCTCTGTTCTAAGTTAATTTAGGCACATAAACCTTTATGGCGCTAATTCCACCATTATATTACCTAATACTGCACCACCTGTTGATTTCGCTCCTCTGAGTATCAGCCCACTTTGGAAATGGACAGACTCATTTTCAATAGCGCCTTTGCCTGCTGGGTGCTGCGGCTGCGGACTTCTCTTTATGACATACTAAGGTGTTCCGGTTCATACAAGTTTAAAGATTATAAACATGCATGTAGGTCAATAATAATGATAAATGGTGGGCTGATTTACTGGAAATTAAATATGGTATTAGGTTTGCCTGTTACGTAAACGCTCAGCATGACAGAGCATAATTGATTCTGTTTACGAACCACATTTCAGGTACCGATAAGCAGGTGACTGAGCTATGTACATCCAGGACACGCTTCGTTAAGCAGTGCCTAAACAAAGATCACACACATCCACACAACTGGGAAAAAAAAACGCCCTCTCAGAGGTATCGTCATGTCAGCTAACACATCATAGAGCTGCTTTTTTTACATTAAATCTGCAGAAAAAATGAGTGCGATCCAGGGGGAACACTGTAATGAGACTGTGCATTTGAGATATCCTTACCTGTAGCTACAAATGAGAAAGCAAGGTGATAAGGAAATACTCCTGTAGCAGAGCAGTGAAACCTAGCACTACCTCACATCTACAGACCTTCGAAGGGCAGCACAAATCTTTTTTAACAGACACCGGCTGCACCCTCTAATTTCTCCATCTATAGCTCAGTTTCAGAACCTTTTCCAAGAATGCTGAGGCAGAATCACAACTAGGTCTTGAACCAGCAACCACAGGGTAATAAATCTATGTTCTCTTACTCTCTGCACCTTTTAACACATGAAACAAAAGCTATAACTGTGTATGTCGGTATATGGATGGACTGCCCTTCAGTTCATTTTGCCCTTTGCTATGTTTCATCTTAAACCGAGTAACAGCCCACACAAACATAACCAGCGCAGTGCAATACACTGAATGTGGAGCGCAATAGAGCCAGCCTACGGAATCCTGTTTCTTTTACCCATCATTTCTGATTCTCTGTTTCAGACAGACACAGACACACACACACATTTTTTAAGATGCTGTTTACCTTTGCAAAAATAACTCTCAACTTTAAAAACCAAACACACATCATCATGTCCTGGACCTGTCATACCGTGTTGTCCTCTAGATGTCACCATTTCCACCTGTTTCCCGTTTTTCTCTACCCTTCTTTCCCCATGTGAGAATGTCAGTTCTATCAGTGTGCGCAGCTGTTCCACATTTCCTAATGTTCCCTATTTAAGCCCAGTCTTTCTGTGAGTCCTTTGCCAATTCTTGTGAAATGTTAGTACAGAGTATAGTCCCTTAACTCTGTTCCTTTGTTAGCTGATGCTCTGTTATTTTTTATTCTTTGCCCCAATCATTAAACTGAATTGAATTTAATGCCTTTATTGTCATTGTATACATTTAAACAACAAAACTAAGATCCCCTTGGTCTTAAGATTCCCTTGGTCTCAATAAACCCTTCTGCAATTAGAATCAACTTTCACCTGCATTCCTGTGCTGCCCCAAAATGTTACACACGCTTACAGAAAAAAAAGAAACAGTGGTGTGTTGTGTGTGAGAGAAAATTATGTTTATTCCCACCAGATGAGACTAATTATTTGGTGTTGAAAACATGTACACCAATAACAGTGCTGACATTTGTTGTTTAATCACGTTTGCTTATTTATGGCAATCATTTCATCTGGCGTGTTTATAAACAGCAGACTGCTGGGGGTGGGGGGGTGTCAGTATGTGTTATTTATGTCACTTTAGACTCTGATTTATGCTGTGTGTTCTGGTCGGTCTATAGTACATTTTCTGTTTTTTTCTCGGCAGATGAAGAACCAGCTGTTGTGTCATATCTTTACATCTGGTCCACTCCTCATCTTGTTAGACTACAAAATTAATATATCATGTAAATAATAGTAGTTAATAGACTGTAGAAAATAAATTTTTTTAAAAACCCACCTGGGGCGCTCTGTCAGTACGTTTGGGGTCTTTATATGCCACACATCCTGAGCTGCGGTCTTGCCAATCGTTAACCTAAACCCACAAGACTGAAATGAAAAGGGATGTTAGAAAGATCACGTCTTCTTCATCTACAATGTTTCCACAGAAACACACTGAAACATTATTAGTTATTTTAACCTGTAAAACTGTAAAAAAAAAATCTCACAAATAAATTTAGGCTAAAAAAAATAATACAAACAAGGAGTGTTTGTGCTTCAAAGGTTATAGTTTTGTGTAAATGCAGGAGATTATAGACGTCTCAAATACTTCAGGAGGTTCTGGTATAAATTTGTTTGCAAAGCAAAGAGTAAGATCTTGGAACTGTGTTGATAGCTGTCGCACTGTGAGAGAACTTGTCGGTGCAATCTTCTGTTTGGACAGCTTGTTTAATCAGATAGGAGCTTCTGTTAGCGCAGTGAAGAACTAGCACAGGGGTCTCACACTCAAATTAGGGCGCCATTGCTCTGGTGCTCTTTGGTTTTTGGTGGGGGCAGTGGGATACTTGATGTAGTCCAAACAAGAGGCTTCAGCTTCTGTGAAAAGTAGCCAAGGAAGTAAACCTGTATGAAACTGTTGGCTGTTTAAGTCTGCCATACAGGTTCGAGGTATCGCATGCACTTCCTACTTAGTTTTTCTGTGTGTTGTTTTAATCACTATTACACTTTACAGTCAAAAAGGAATTTAAAAAAGAACAGTACTTCACTCAAAATTATAAACATGAAAGGAACACTACTCAAACAGCTTGTGGGCTTCATCTGGTCCGGGAGCCAGTAGTTTGAGACGTCTGAACGAGCAGATAGCCATTTTGTAAGCTGAGTCTGCTAACTGCACAGTTCTGCACATAAATATCTGTTTTATATATGTGATCACACTGATACAGAAATACAATAAACAATGTCAGCTGATTTGACTAAATAAGTGTAAACTTTTGCATCTGTTATTTGGATTTTTCCAGAAAGCTTTGGGTTTTTTTTTTTTCAAACAAAATGAATATTCTATACAAATATGGAACATCAAAAGTATATTAAATTTTTTTTGGTCGCTCTTTATTTTAAAAGACCCAAACAAAAGTGTTTTTAATATTCAAGAAAGTGAAAGATTGAATACAAAAGGAATCATTCCTTTTATCATAGTCCTTTGCTAATATAAACAATGAGTGTTCTATTTGAAAAGGGCAGCTGAAATATCTTCCTGATCAATATCTTCCACACACACACACACACACACACACACACACACACACACGTCAATGCTTCAAAGCAAATACACTTACAAATGGATGTGAATGCATTACCTCAAGTGAGTGTCTTTCCCTTCTCTGATTCCTTTCACACAGAAATGGCTGTGCCAATACAAACTGAATTAATATAATAACTAGGCTTGTAGATTATTCCTTTACTCTTCAGCCAAGAATGAATTGAAATAGGAAAGTAAATGTCAGTTGTACGTGTTATAGCCAGAGTGAATATGCAGAAGTTTTTTTTCTTTTTTTGAGGGATTAATTTTGTGCATATACAAATGGATGGAGAGATGCACCCAAAATTCATTGTGCTTAATTGTACAATGACAATAAAGGCATTCTATTATATTCTATATATAACCATAGAGCCAGTGCGAAGCTAATGCAATATTTAGCATGGTTTCAGTGTGTAATGTAATTGGACAAATAATGACATTCCTGGTGGCGCTTTGATGTGGTGGTTAGTACTGTTCCCTCGCACCTCCAGGCCTGGGGTTCGATTCCCACCTTGAGTCTTTGTGCATAGAGTCTGCATGTTCTTCTTGTACTTGGTAGGTTTTCTCTGGTTTCCTCCCACAGTACAAAGACATGTAGGTCAGGTTGATTGTGTCTCTAAACTACCTGTAGTGTGTGTGCCCTGTGTCTCCTGGGTTGGGCTCCAGGCTTCCTGTGACCCTTAACAGGATAAGTGGTATAGAAAATGAATGACATTCCTTAACACAAGATCTTACACAGCAAAGCTAACAGTGTTCATTTCACACTGAGGGTGTCATTTTAACATTGAAAGTGTTTATTTTGGTCCACACTGTCTCAAAATGTACCAAAATATGTGTCAGTTTTGCTGTGTACAATTTGGTGAATTGCACCTTGGTTGCCAGTTACATAAATCCTTCCAGGAGTTTAAGATGCCAACCTATAGTTCATTTATACCTTTTACCTGCTGAAATGTCTTAGAGGTAGACTGTTACAATATTCTTAGAACTATGCTCTGTTTTGTACTGTATGTATATTTCACACAAAGCCAACCAAAGCCAATGGAGTTTGTATACATATTTTGAACTTCAGAAAGAGCTTACTGTTCTTCATATCAACTTCCTTTTGAGCCATTATTATGAGAAAGAAAGTTGAAAACATAATGTTAAGCTTGAGTGCGCATTTCCTACTGGAAGGCTGCTTTAGTTAAAAACCAGAGTCCCACGTTCCATTAGCTTCACACCTAGGGGGCTTTCCCCATCACATACGTTTACTCTGTTACAGATGACTGAACTACATACCTCACCTCTTAGCACATCTCCCCTCTCTCTTTTCTCTCTCTCCCTCCCTCTGAGATTTATACTACATACTGCACGTTAATTCTGTAAAAACCTGTACAGACGGCAATCATATAGACGATTCTTTTGGCATGTTTTTAACATTTTTATTTATAATAGCACTCATAAGAATATGTAATGCCTAAAAAAATTCACACTAATTTAATGACACTTCGTAAGAAAATTTTCCTCAGTTCTAGCAATTACGGATTTTTAAAGAAAAGTAATTAAAAGGTACGAAAGGTATTCTTTTCAGAGGTGAAGATCATTCCTTCTTCTTTCATCATTTTCCTGCGCAAAGTCCTCCAGAGGGCCAGGGACCCGTTTACGTTGCAGCACAAAGCGGAAGGAAACCGCTCGCCTTTCTCGTATTTTAACTGAGTGCTGCTTTGCGATCTTGTACATTGTGTCTTCCACAATACTTTTGCGGAACTTTTACCCTGTAATCAGTACGCTGCACGTTCACCTGCCGCCTTTGTCAACCGCAGGTACATCAGAGTACTATGTTATACACGCCATATGCCTACACACTGAGCTGCACTTAATCTGATTGAATTTGCTTTTCAGAGTCAGCAGGACTGCTTTTAGAACATAATAGCGTTTAAAGCCAATGACATACTCCAAGGCAAGGCCTTTACATCGTTGCTGCATGGCAGAATGCTACATTACCCAACACCTTTGCATATGAATGTGTTCAGAAAATATTACGACACTGCGGGCATTTCAAACGTTTTCAGACAATGCCATGGTGCACTGCAAAGGTTTTGCCTAAAAAAGCATTTTGGGAAATATAAGTTTCCTTTAAAAGACTTATAGTAAAGGTAAAATGGTAAGACTGTACGTTTGTTTATTTGGCTGATGTGTGTTCATATAGACGTAGAAATAGTTGAATACGTCATACAGTCAGGGCAATGAGTGTTTTTCATTAAAAAACACATGAAGGTCACCACTACAAGCTAATTAGCAAAAAATAACTGAAAAATGTTATGGACCACTTGTTTTGTAGGAATTACAAAAATACAACACGATAGCTTAGATCTGAGATATAAAAAATGCTATAGACTTATGCAGCGACATTCCCGTTCATAGCCGTATTTCAAAGAATGCCACAGGTCACCAAATTTCACTGTAAGGACGGTGTGAGGGCAATTTAATTAAGTGGGAATGACTAAATTAAATTTGTACGTGTTTAAAATGTGCAGACAAATGACAGCAAAAACGGCCGTTTAGAATCGGGCTGCAGACACGGTTCATTAAAAGAGCCATCCGTTTAAAATTAAGTCAGAACGCACCGGAGTTCTCGTTCTCACACAACTTCATTGATATTAAATTCTTCACAAAAGGCTTAAGGAAGTGGTCCACGCCATCCATTTACGTCTCCAAGCGTTTACTGGCACTTGGTTTACCCCCTGCCCTGCGCCTCCTGAGATGGGCTCCAGGCTTCCCGCGACACTGAGTTGGATAAGCGGTGTAGAGAATGGATGGATGGACAGATGGATGGATGAATGGATTGGTTGGTTTGCTTTCATAAATAAGAAAAGCGGCGATTTTTTCTCACTTCAGAATCATAAACACGTTGGTCGCCTTTGAGAAGCATTGTATAACACTCAGAACTCATGAAACAGAAGAATCGGGGGCTCGAAAGGAGCAGAGAAAACATGATATTGACGTAAAAAATAGGCATAGGACATGTTTTATGGGTTTAAAAAATGGCATTTGTGGAAATCGGGACGTTATATTTGACATGGATTTTCAATCTTGACCGCAAATGTCTTTGAGAACTTTTTCAGTTTATATAAAAAAATTCTGGTACTTTTGAAATTGCAGATAATATAGCTTTCTTTGGCCAAATGCCCGTTCTCTTTCCAAAGCGCAGGTTTTGCCCCCGAAAGAGCAAAATTATCGGTTTCAGAGAGGAGCTCTTTAAGACGTAAGACTGAAAAGCGGAGATCAGAAGATAAACACAGGCTTTGAGATCTTCACTACAGCAATTGTCCTTATTTCACTTAAACGCGTTTATAAATTCAAACATACGGGGATCCTTGAAATCTTTGTAAAGTAATTCATCAAGGTTGTTTTGGTCATTGATACTCTCATTAATCCAGCTGCTGTTTCTTAAAACACGGATATTCTATTGTTCCGCCTGCGTGAGACAAGACGGCATCCACTATTAATGCCCAAGAGTTAATCACTCTTCACTGATTACAACTTGCTCAGTAAATCAAAAGGTGCCACATCGAGGTGCCACTTTTTCTCATTTTTATTTTCTTTGGTATTTAATGTATGAATCTTAAACGTTTTGGCGTCAACGCTGACATTGTGGTTCCTGACATTTTTCAAGTTTATTTTACTTTTAACCTCCTTATCCTTTTATTTGCTTTTGTTATGTATTTGATGTTATGTTTTGTCTCTAAGCTTATTTTCCTCAATGTCATTCTGTAGTTTTTGTAGGAAAGTACTTTGGTCAACCTGGTTGTGTTTAAGGGTTAAATGTGCTACATAAATAAACTGACGTTGACAATGACAAAAAAAAAAAAACCCCACATCTTAACTGGGGGTGACAGTATGGTACATGTTGTGATGACCTTGATATTTCCCCATGGCTTTTATACCCAGTGTTCAACCTTAAGCCCCCCCCCATACATCACTATCTGTAATTTGATAATCTGCGTTTATCTGTAATTTCATAATGCCTCAAAGGCAGCATTATTATTTACAGGACAAAGCAGTGGCTATTAATAAGTTTACTTTCTCAAGCTCTTCTGCTAATTGAAACTTAAGAATCTCCTTAAGGTGAATGTGATCTTTGGAACTAATTGCTCTGTCTTTTCAAAAAGGCCACAGCCTGCAGTTTTTGCAGTCATGGCAGGTGTAAATTTACATGTAGAATACAACTAACGTTTTGGGGAAGCATAGGAACGCAGGCAAGGGGCTGAGTCTAAATGCACAAGGATTTATTCAGGCAGAGGGGTCAATACGCAAGGCAAAGAGCAGAAATAACAAAAGACCATCAAAATAACAGATGGTAAGTAACAACATTACAGAGCTAAGCACAACAACTGGCCAAGAGCACACCGAACGGCAGGACTCAAAGAGGGAATGAACACAAGGAAACAAGAAACAGGTGACAGCAATGATATAAGTGACCAAACAGGAATGGACAGAAATGCAGAAACGAAATAGTATCCAAGGTGCACCTTGGGAAATAGTACCATCTAGTGGCCAGGGAAGGACAAGACAGGTGCAGGGTGTGACAAAAACTATTGATGCTCTGTAATACGAATTAGCCCAGTAAGAAGTCAAAAGCAGTAGAAAAGGGGAAAGTAAAAACTAATTAAAGGAATAATCCAGGATGTTCTGAGAATCTAATACATATAATCACCTTATTATTGTGTGACTGGCTGATTTGGTGTAATTATTCTTACCACCTCTCATTAACAATGTATTGGCCTGTTAAAATTGCATTTTTAGCTGGGCTTGTTTCAGAAAAAGAAAAGAATGACTTCTTCAACATGAGAAGTTTACAACACAGAACGTGTGATTTTGGTGCCCAACACAAACACATCGTTACCGTACACTTTTTGTCCCAGTGTAACACATTCTGTGTCTTTGGGTTTGACTGACCAACACAGCTTTGGACAACTTCAACAAAACGCCCTTGTAGTTACTTTGTAGCTTGACACAGCCTAGAGGGAGAAACGGCACAAAACGGCTGGTCTGCTCAGTCACATTGGAAGATCAATGACTTTTCGGCGTGGAAATCAGCCCATGATTTGTTTTCAAATTGACTTGTGAGCTCAGAGATCCCCAAAAATATGAAGCATGAGAAGCGGTAAAGGTGAAGGTGGTCTATGTGAAAATATGGTATAGGCAACCGTTGTCATGCATGAATTTCTTCCTAAAAAGTCTGGAACGTTCTACAGTATTAAAACCTTTAGTTTCCATGAACTGGAGGATAAACACAAATGCCGTTTAAACAAAAAGGTTCAAAGCTAGCAGAACAGATGAAGGTGGAATTTAAGGGCTTTCCAAATGATTTCACCCAACAGAAAAGAAATTAACTCTGTACGAAGGCCCGTGATCTGACCAGAACCTTAGACTGTAGGCCAGGGGTGTCCAATCACAGTCAGGGAGGGCCGCAGTGGGTGCATGTTTTTGTCTCAGCCAATTTCTGCTGTTAATTGAACCTTAATGTCAGTTAACCATTGACCTTTTTTTATAATTGTTATAATTGTGTCAATCAAGAATTTATGAACAAGCTTTATTAATTTTTAAAAAGAACTTCAAAAGCCTGTCAAGGACTTGATGTTACTTCGTAGCATTTTTTTCACAATTATGATATACTTTGATCTTTTAATCAATTTTTTTGTTAACGATCAGTTACATCACCGCTCCTGGTTAAACATTCTTAATCATTGGCACCTGCTTCTGCTGTTAATATATTACAATTTTAATGCAACTATTTATTCGTTTCAATAAAGCACCATGTTAAATTATCCAGAATTTCTACTTTGATTCTATGGTTAGAGTGACACTGTAATGTGAGATTTATACATTTGTTACAGATCTGAAAGCGCAAGAGACTCACTTTTAACTTCTTTGTAATTTTCACTCAAGTAATTAAAGACAACTAAGTGCAGACATATGTAAATAATCAGAAAGAATACAGAGAAGCAAGGATATAATTGATATTTAATTGCATTTTAGGATCGTGATTGGACACTCCTGCTGTAGGCGGTTTGAGAATCCAGATTGTCCAACCTCCTGACACCATCACACTCAGCCCATGGATTTCTTGCTACCGCCTCGTTACTGGCAGGTTACCACCATAACGACTTGCTGCTTTGCTTCTCTTTCACGTCCATGTTGAATGGCCTCCTGGGAATTAAAGAGCAATTTTCTCCTTTCAGGCGTGATTCTGAAAGCCAGTGACTTCAAGGTCTTCTTTGCAAATCACCTGTGATTGCTGCTGCTCAACAAATGTTTGCAAAGTTTCATTCATAAGCATGTCAGAGGGAGAATAAAGTCACCACAATAAAAACGAGGGGGAGGGGCCAATCTGGGGGGAGGGGCCAATGTAGGTGTCCAGAGGTCGATCCCATAGAATTTAGCAGCTATAAGCATGAATCCAGACACTGGGAAACATTTAGAGAAAACCCCAAGGGGTGTATATAATTAGCAGCATGGTGGCTCAATGAGTAGAGTATCTGGCCAGGATGTGGAAGCCCCCCATCTTGAATCCCACCCCACCCACCAGGCAAGTCCCAGAACAAGACACTCAGCACTATCTCCCCAAGTGCCAAATAATGACTGCCCACTGCTCCCCAGAGGGGATGGGTTAAATGCAGAGAACTGGAATTTCACCCTTGTGGGACTAGTAAAGGATTAATAAGCAATTACAAGTGAGGTTTAACATCTGATTTATGATTATTTTCTTTATGCGTCAACTTCTTTAGCAGATTGCAGATCCATCAGTGTAAATTACAAGCATCAGTTATAATGTGCTCTAGTGCCATTTTGATTGACAGCTCAGACTGATGTCTTCATTATAACCGGATACAAAAGAAAACCAGGTTTGCTTGAAAACACCAACGTTATGCAATCACCTTTATTAAAATCTTCTCAGAGTGCTGTATATTATCTCATTTGGTGGTTCATTTAAATCACTGTGGCATGTGTACTGTGTGACTGACAGCAATGCAGAACTGTACAATCAAACGTTAACGCGTGACTTTTAAACTCCGTTATATGGCGAGGTAATTTTACACTTCATTCAAATGCAGTCATTTTTTTTTTTCAAAAGAAATTTAGGTTAAGGTCAGATGAAACCTAAGGAAAAATGTTGCTTTAAAATGGACCCACTGTACTTAAATTAAGTAATTATTTTGAATGTGAACGTTTTAAATAGACTCACAGCTAAAACGCATTACAAAGTGTAAATGTATAAAATGTGTCTGGATATAGAGCGAGATATATCAGGTACATCAGCAGCAGCGTTTTTAGACATTAAATCTGCAAATTTCTAGTCACAGTCAGGTTCTTTAGCTAGTACCTAATCTTCCAGTCAGAATGCTGATAAGGGGCTCTACAGCATATCTCAATAAATTCTTGACTCAGAAAAAAAAACAGATTGCCAATTTAAAGTTCAAATTAATGGTGCTTAATTTAGAGAGTTTCTCCTGTTTCTTTACCCACCTGGTATCGCGCTGTTCAACACCTTGGTGGAATAATTTAATTTCCTGCTCGGCTAAATCGGGGAACCGGCAACAGCTTTGATAGGAGACCATAACTATGGTAACAAACCATACCGGCGATCTGTCAAACTGGTTTATAAGAGAACATCACAACAGGCTGCAAGTCAGGCTGGTGAGTGCAAAGAATCAAGAAGTGTCTATTTTAAGGTATTAGGTATTAGTGAGAAGAGCAAACTATTAATTTTGCCTTTCAGTTTCACAACAGGTGCATTGACAGAATGCAGTTTTAGCCCAGATCTACAAATGCCTCTATTGATATGCACAAAGTGGTAGATTCATTTCAACAAATATGGAAAGAATGAGCATTAACTCCACTAGTAAGGTCCTTTCAGAGTTGGTGCATTTTAGAACTTCTTGTAAATAAAGGAAGGTATATATTTCAACTGTTAGCATAGTTTTATGACTAGAAGTGTGATTTGATGTTTTACCTTAAAAAAAAAAAAACAAGCAGCTTCTTTTTAAAATACGCATGTGTTCAAGCTTAAGCAGACAGAGCCAGACACCTCCAGCTGTAGCGACATTACAGATTTGCGCAGGTTTACTCTGGAAATATGCTGCATGCTTTACTGTCACATTGCTTCAATGGACTTGCTACTCTTAGATAATATGAAATCAGTGAGAAAGAGATGCTGAGGACTTTGTTATAACGTTATTTTGTACTGAAATTGTGTTGTTATTTTCTTTCCAGGCTGTTCAAATCGGCTGATCTTGAACTGGTTCGGGGGCTTCCTCAAGACAAAGGAAACCATTCAGTATCCAAAGTGTCCAAGCACATCTCTACTGCCCTGCCTTACTGTTATTGCAAAGAGGGACAGGCATTTTTTTGAAGGTTCACCTTTATCCATCTTTACTCGTGCACCATTTTTAGTTTTGTTTAAGTGGAAACCCGCTGAGCTGTTTCCTTCCAGAGAACTTCATTCGTCATTTTTCTATTCTTGTCCTGGCCAGGGTCAAACGGGGCCTGGATCTGATCCCAGTACAGTGCTCAAGACAGGGTAAACCCTGAACAGGATGTTAATGCCTTGCAGGCACATCATTGATTCATTGCACTGAAAACCAAAAATGTTACAATTAAAGTTTGGATGCAAAAAACTATGCTGTTGATGTCATTTTGGAAGAGTGTATGATAAGCAAATAAATAATGGAGAGGAATAATGGCAAAATAACAAACCCCATGAACAAGATGAATAAAATGAAGAAAGAAGCTGTTTTAGCTGATGATAAAACAGGGCATCAGTCGCATCCCTTTTTGTCTGTCACTGACAGGATGGCTTTCGTGTGGCTGCGATTCAATTACATGTCAAATGGAAGCAGGTGTTCGCTTCGGTTGTGCTAGAAGCACTTTTATTGAATGGGCTTAAAAAAACACACACGCACACACACACCAACAATGAAACCACAGAAACGCAGAGATTTATTTTATCGCTGCATTTTTTGTGTGTGTGTTTTTCAATGCTTTCTTCCAGCATTAAAGCAAAGAAAAATTGTCAGGAACATGGAAAAGTAAAGATTGATGCTGCTTTCTTTCTTGCTCTACCACTTTTCTGTCGGATATAATGTCCACTCTGCCACATTTCTATTGGATATAATGTCCACTCTGCCACATTTCTATTGGTTGTAATGTCCACTTTGCCACATTTCTATTGGATATAAAGTCCACTCTGCTACATTTCTATTGGATATAACGTCCACTCTGTCACATTTCTAACGGAAAGCCCTATTTTGCAAATACTTGTATTTCAGTGAGGTGACACTGTTTTCAGAAATAATTTCTTGGCAAGAAAGCTATTCATTATAAATTTCACATTGAAAAAATGCAACCAAAATGTTGTATGATATTGATAATCACTACACCAACAATTAGTGCTGTTTCCACACAACACCTTCAGGGTCATGGGTTTCAGTCCAAATCTCAGTACCATGTGTGTAGAATTTGCATGTTCCTTCTGTGCATGATTTGTTTTGGCAGCTGCAGTGACCTCCTAAAGTTCAAGACAAATGCAGATGAGGTGACATTTGTGCTTGACACATGTATGTCTGCATGCCTTGTGATGGATTGGTGTTCATGTTTATTCTTTTTTTTTTTTTTTTTTTTTTTAAAGTTTCCTGGTTCTTTGAATATAACGTCTCCTGAGGTGAGCCACTCTATACTGAAGGCGTTGGCACCTTATCAAGGTCACCGTTTAGCTTGAAAAAACTATAACTTCGTGCACAATATAACAGACTTCCCTTCGTCATTCACAACTCTCACGTCTGTGCATTCTGAGCACTAAAACCCCAGGTACAAAATACCTTCCTTTAATGAAACTTGCTTACATTAATCTTTCGTTACTGTGTGCAGTGTGCACTGGTGAAACAGATGTAACTGAATATACAATATGATGCAGATACCCCATCACTGATGAAAAATTTAATGGAAAGCGGCCACAACAGCACAAAGCAGAATGTTGGCCGTTCACACAATGGTGTCATGACTTTTTAATGTCAAAATAAATCCCTCTCATTTGCATATCCTGCATTATTAATTGGTGGAACTGTAGCCTGTATACAGTAAGGCTGACACGCACGTATCCTGAGGTACCTGTCTTTGACAGACGGGACACCTTTTATTCTGGATGTATGAATTAATTAAAGGCATATGCAAGGTGTAGTTTAATTATTAAGGGCAAACACAAATTTAGAGCACAGTGAATTTTCCAGCACACACACTGTCAGACAGAGCTCTGGTAAAGTATGTCAAGGAAGCCTCTCCAAAATTCTTTGGAAGTAAAACCTTCACAGAATTCTTTGTTGTTGTTAATACTCATTTACGATGAAGCATAAATGTTAACCGTTTGTTGACATTGGAGCACGTAACTAAATAAGAACTGCTATTGAAAAGTGAGTCTGTTGTGGAGTGTAATGCACCAGGAATCACACCAGAGGCTGGAATCGTCTTTGCAGACCTTTTATTAGCAACACAACACCAATACCTAATCGAAATCCGCAATACGTGGTCTTTAATCCAGGCAGGCGGTCGTTGAAGCCAATAAATCAGTCCGATACCAGGATGGGCGCTAGGGAAGACACAGACGGTTAATGAGGCACTGGGAGTCGGGAGTAAACACAAGGGCGAGGAGCACGTAGACAAGGGACCGTGAGATTGCTCGGTACACATGCTAGGCTGTGATACTTCGCGTAGTTGTTCTGTCAGTGCACTGGTTAAATGCATGTGCGGTTCTGAGGACTGGCTGGCAGGCACTGATGAGGGGGGCGTGACATGGAACGTGAGTGGCGGCAGCCTGCCGTGTCTGACACAGAGGAGAACAGCCTCATGTTGTGGTTTTATGCAGTAACCTGGGTGGTAGTCTGAGTGGGGAGAACCGAACACCTTCTGGACTTGTGTGGTTCAGATGGCTGATGGTGCATGACTGTGGGCCGTTTACTACACCACTGCGTGCTGATGTTTGCTTGTTGGAATATTTTTAAACCCCATTTTTTTCCTTAATACAAATTCACCATAATAAACAAAAAATAAACAGTTTGTTCTACACCTGTAATCGTCTTTTTTGGTTACAAGCGTGAACGGAGATGATTTCATGTTGAAGAGCTGCTGTGCGTGACTTAGCGGTGGTGCCGCTTTGACTTTGTGCTTCTGACTCTAGACCCACGTGTGCCTCTGCAGACCCTATGCGTGATCCATCCTACACCTTGAACACATGCAGTTCAGATGGGCGTATCAACCTGAGTCACCTCTGACTCGTGACCGTGTGTGCAGGAGTGTGTTACGAAGACATTTTATTGGGTCTAGGATATATACCACTACACAGCCTGGCTATACAAAGCTACTAAAGATGGATGGATGGGTGGATGGATAGATAATGTTTTCAACATCTGCTAACAGCTGCAGCATGCATTCTACCAAGATAATTTGAAAACCAAAGGGAAAACAATCCACAAAAGAATTAAAATCAGAGCCAAGTGCAAAAATAGTACTGGTATATACTGCAGCAAGCTGAATCTCCTGACTCCAGATCAGTTTTTACTACAGGTGGCCTGTTACTGCTCCTTTGGAGAAATGCCCGTCACAGAAACAAGGCACAGGCTCTTGGTGAAGCCATTAAAGAGATGCAAAATGTTAACACCTGCAAGTAAATTTACACAGTTAATTAACCGATAATGGCTCTCAGGCCATCACCAGTGTAGGAAACCTCACCCTGGCGGTTTGAAACAATACATTCCCTTCTCGGATTGTTTTTAAACATTATTGATGTAATAATATAGCTCAGTTGAATTGTGTGAAAAATGAAACATGATGAACCATGGCAACGGCAAGTGTGTTTTGAAGCAAGAAACCTACAGTGTGGTTCTGTGTGAAGCTGTCATTATGAATGTCCACTATGTTGTTCAGGATGAGATCCATAGAAAATCAGCCATTTCGGCAGATTTGACAGCGTCATTTATTTTTGAATGACAACCCCTGACTGGGGTGAACCTGAAAATTTTGGCGCTTGTCAGCATCCACGTTTTGTCGAAACAACTGAGGCTACTGTGCCACTAGGAGGTTAACAAGGACGGCATGACCACAGGACTCTTTGACAGGAGAGGAAACTAAAAGCGTGACCGCATAACAAACCGCAGTTAAACTTGACCGCCGTGCGGCTGTAGAGGAGCGCCAGGTGCCAGCCGGAGGTGAAGTAGAAGGGCAATTTCTTCCACGCAGAACGCAGTTCCACAGGTGTCCTGCATCCTCTCAGGCATGTCAGAGTGTTGACAATGGCTGACATTTCAGTTACACACCTCCACCTTGGATACATGGCAGCCAGGTATTTGCAGCTACACAGATCATTCCAGCTGCATGGATTAGTCACGCGTGCGAGGGGGCTTCACTGGATGACCTCTGTCTTCTTAAATATCACGTATATGTATACTGGTGACCTAGTGGCTCAATGGGTAGGACGTCAGGCTGGAATGCAGAAGTCTCCTGCTTTGAAGCCCAACCACCAGGTGTATCCCTCAGCAAGACACCAGGCGCTAGCTCATTGTAACATGTATTTCAAATGTTGTAAGTCGCTTTGGATAAAGGCGTCTGCTAAATGAATTAATAATTATGACACCGCATATATAAACAGCAAAAAATAAATGTAAAGGAATGGTGGGTATCAGTGTCTTGTTGCTGTTTGTGTCATGTTACAGGAAGCAGAAGTTTCACCTTGTCACAAGCACATTTCAGCAGATTTTCTCATTTGCTTTCCATTAGGGCAAAGTGAGCATTATGTAAGCTAGTTCACATAATGGACAAAAAAGGGCAGTGTTTAAAAGCACATAATAAATGTGTGTATATAACCAGAGCTGTACATAGCTGGTGTGCAGGTTAAAATGAAGAACATCCAGCATGTCACAAATGGAAGAACAGAGGCAGATGGTTCAGTCTATATGCGTAAGGGGTTTACAACAATAAACAAGGTTTGGGTATAGCGTTAGGTATATACAGCACCAAAGATATACAAACACCTCACCTACAACAACTGGTGAGGGACTAAACACAGGAAAGGGTTTAAATAGAAAGGAGTGGGTAATGGGACACAGGTGATAGTTACGACACAATTAACTTAGAAGCCTCAAGTGGAAAGGAATGTGCACGTGTAGAGGAGAAATAGGGGAAGAAACAGCAGCACCTACTGGCCAAAGAGGGCCACTACAGGTGCTGAACGTGACACAGCAGACATCACGTTAAAGAGCTGTTTTTGCGTACTTAACATCGTGAACACTTTGGGACATTGTTACCTACTGAAACACGAAGATTTTCTCCATGTGTCATTGGTAAGATAACCATTAAAAACACGTTAATGTGTTGTTAGCTTTGTAAAATACCAAGCTTGTTGTCAGTGACGTAGATTTGTGTTTTAAATTAACAGCGCTAGTGTGGAGCTCACATCAGCTCATCACAGGCTTCAGCAGGAAGAAAGACGCAGACCTTCATCATCGTCCACAATGTTAGAAACACAAGAACACAGTGAGGAGAGCAGTCAGTAGAGGGCAGTGATGACGATGGTTTGTAGGATAACTTTGACATGTACACCTTGAACACCAAGCAACAACTCGATTTGTTTCTCTGAGAACCAGATAAAAAAATAATTTGCACCCCTCTATATAACTCATTAGATTATTACAATGCTTCATGCATTTTAGGTTGCCATGACAAGACGTTATTAATGACGCGCTTCCTCTATTGGCGCATAATGGAACAGCCATTAAGTCTTGAGCCATAAAAATAATTACACAAATTTAAGTATAAAACAATGCGGATTTTTCAGCACATGGCCACTGAATTGTAGCAGCGCACATTAAAATAATAAAACAGTGTAATGAAACATTGCGGTGCAAAAGAAAATTATTCCTGCGAGTTTAAGATGACAAATAGCTTTACTTAAACCCATAGGCTGATGTCAACATTCATAAATGTGAATACAAATATCAAATATATAAAAGAAATTACTGGGACAGGATACTAAAATACAGCTCCAGAAATGTAATAAGAAAAAACATAGGCTATTACAAACAAAACAATATTTGAAACTTAAGTCAGCAGTTCCATACGTATAAAGCGATCCCCTTACACCACAAACAGTAGCAAAATAGTAGTACAAACGGTCGCATTAATTACACACACGCCTTCGGATCTGAGAACAGAACGTCAGCAGAAAAAAAGACATCTGCTCCAACTTGGCAGATTGTTGAACAAACTAAGGCGGAAACGAGTAAAAAGCAGGGACCTGCAAGGTGAATCATCTTTCATTGATGAACAGGCTGGCCGACTGGTGTCGCACAGCTGATCAGTGTGAAAACATTTCGCGAGTTCCCACGGCGCCTTCAGTGGAACAGCAGTGAAAAGACTATGACAGGCAAAGCAAATATATTAGCAGAGTGAGAAATACTTTAAAGTCGTAAATTAAATATCCTGAGAATATCCTTCCTTGTTCTGTCACATGTAATATACAATAATACAAACTTCAGCTCGTCATGTCAAAAGCGAAATTAATAAAATCAGAGCGCTTGTTATCTCTGTCAATGCAGACCTGAAATGTTTAAAGATACCGAAAGATTTTAAACACAGGAAGCTTCACAATTGATGTCCATTTTATCCCTGGGAGATGGGCTCTTTGGTCCTTCAACTTAAAATCTACGAATGACAGCCACGCAGGCTTAATGAATTCATTTGAAATAATTACTGGCAGGAAAAAACAGTGTTGCACATAAAATAAGTGTGTTTTCATCAAGCTCGAGAACGCTTAGCGTTGTGTTTTGTTCGTTCAATTTCAGCTTAATTTTGCCTCACACCGCTGTAGCAAATTTTGGAACAGAAGGTAAAGTATGCAGTGCAGACAAAATGGCTTTGATAATTGAGAATGTTTTTTAAAAAAAATGTACTTATGGAATTATGATGGTGAGATTTGGCCAACATGAAACTCGAGAGCCTCGTGTTTCAAAACCAGATCTACAGAGAATATCTAAACAAAGGCAAACTTGTGCTGGCATGGTGCCTGCCTGTTCTCTTGTTCCAGACACCACAAGAGCCAGTTTGAAGAACTGTGACAATTCTGTGATGAGAGAGAGAGAGA
>JABJVR010008070.1:0-10942 GCA_025773905.1 Chitala chitala | reverse complement strand
CTGTATTTCGTTACCCTGTATCTATACATGTGTAATGACAATAAAGTTGAATTCTATTCTATTCTATTCTATTCTAAGTGCCTTCTTGTCTGCAGCAGAGCGACCAGCGTACCACACAGTAATGCAGTAGAATGTCAAGACGCTTCCTACGGTGGAGAGGTAGAACGTGTCCAACAAATTTTCCCGCAGATTACTTTTGCAGAGTAACCTTAAAAAATGCAGTGTCTGCTGGGATTTTTTGACTACTGTTGTGGTGTTTTCTGTCCAGGAGAGGTCCTGGGAGATGGTGATTCCCAGGAACTTAAAAGAGGGGACATGCTCTACCTCGTCCCCATTGATATGGAGTGGGGAAGGGTCCGTCTTGTTCCTCCTGAAATCAATAACCATTTCTTTGGTTTTCATGGTGTTTATTGTCAAATAGTTTTTTGTGCATCACTTTAACAGAGAGAAAGGCTCTGGTAACTTAGATAACCACTCTACAATTTTGATGAGCAAAAAAGCATCTCAGAATTCATAACACATTGAACACTGAGGCCCAGGGGTTTAACAACAGAATTCTAGACCAGGTTCCAATCCTGCTAGCCAAGAACAGAAAGCTGAGGTTGCAGTGGGCACAGGCTCACCAAAAGTAGACAGGTGAACACTAGAAAAATGAAGTTTGGTCTGATGAACCTCAAATTCTTTTCAGGTATACAGATACTATGGTCAGAATTTAGCATCAACAGCATGAATCCATGGACCCAACCTGCTTTGTGTCAACTGTCCAGGTTGTTGTTGGTGGTGGTGTAATGGTGTGAGGAATGTTTTTTTGGCACGCTTTGTGCTGTGAATATCAATCAACCATCACTTGAATGCCACAGCCTGTCTGCATATGTACGTCCCTTTTAAGGCCCTATCTTCTAATGGCTACTTCCAGCATGATGACACAAAGCGAAAGATACCTCAAACTGGTTTCATGCACATGACAATGAGTTCAGTGGCCTTCCCAGTCACCAGATCTGAATGACACAGAACAGCTTTTGATGTGATAGAATGGAAGACTCATAGCATGAATGGGTAGCTGACATTTCATCTGAACATTGACCAGAATCTGAAAGAAATGTTTCCAACATGTTCTGGAATCCATGCCACAAAGCAAAGAGGTTGTTTTGTGAGGAAAAATAGGACTTACCCAGCATTACTGTAGTGTCCCTAGTTACATGCATAGTTTTAGGAAAGAAAAAAAGACATGTCAGAATATTTAATGTTGACCCAATTTGGTGAAACAGCTCATATACAAGCCATCCACTCAAATGCTTACCTCATTCAGGGTCATGGGTAGCCTGGAGCTAACCTAGGCAGACTATGGCACCAGCCCATTGCAGGACACAGTGCAGTTTTGAGTTGTTTGAGTTAGCCAGTGCACATAACCAGCACCATTTTTTGTGCTGTGGGGGAAACCAGAGAACCCAGAGAAAACAAATACAAGCGCAGGGAGAACATGGAAACTCCACACAAACAGTGTCAGGAGCCAAAATTAAACCTATGACCTTGAACTATGTTACCCACTGAGCTACTATGTTGTCCCTATATACATGCATTTTGTTTAAATTTCATTTTTTTTATTGCTTTCTCCTTGTCAAATTAAATCAAATTAATCAAAAGCTTTCACTTGCAATTAACTGAACATTATTAATACTGTTTTTTATGAGATTTATAAGCAATAACCTGCAAGCTTCCTCTGTCTTTTTCATTTTTAGCTTGTATGGCAGCATATGTTGAACTCATGTTCATTTCACCATATGGTAGCGTTATGCTCTCCCTTATCTGGAAAATAAATCCCTAACATTTTCACATCACACCTGCTCTCTGTACAGTATCCTTTGCTTGGTCCTTACAGCACACGCCAAATGTCAGTATTAAGATATAAAATATCAATGACACTGACCCACACAAAAACATGCTGATGCTTTTGATTTCTACTGGGTTGAAAAACTACTTTACTAATGTACTGTGAGGAAGCCATTGCTCCCACCCTCATCCCCATCTGCACCCCCACCCTCCCAGGAGCACACATTCCCATCCTAACTGCCGCAGTCTGCAGCAGTGCTGTGGAAACCTGGAGCTCTGCACCAATTACTGCATGCATGAACCACAATGGCTGAAACACATTAGGGATCGCCACATGTACAAACAACATCGGGGCAAATAAAGGTTCTCATGTTAAGACTCTAGTATGCTTTTCAGATTAGCCTGTTTCACTGCTGCAGAGATGTGACCAGAAAATAATAGAATAGTGCTTTGCCCAAACACACCTCCACGCTGTTTGTTGCTAGCCCCCGCAACTTCTCCTCCCTGGTACAGCTTCACCATCTGTTTCTGTCTGGCACCATGCAGATCACACTGCCTGTCCCAGCAACACCCCTCCTCCACCCTTATGACCTTAACCCAGTATTTCACTAGAATCTCTATTTTCGGTCATTGTGGTGCCTCAGTCCTCCCACGGCTCTGTGCCAGCAGTGACTGTTATTGTTTAAATCACGTTAAATAAAACTCCTTTGATTTACTTACATGTTTTAAAACATGGAGTGTTTCCAATGCTCAGTAAAATGTTCATCTTGTTTTGTGGTCATTAAGAAACCTAATAGATTAAAATCTGTAATATTAAAATCCTTTCTGCGGTGTTTTTAATATGGGCTGTACATTTGTGTCATATCGGTAAAGAAAGCCCTTTTTATGTGGTACACTGTATCCATCCATTCATTCTCTATACCGCTTATCCAATTTAGGGTTGTGGGGAGGCTGGAGCCCATCCCAGGAGGCATAGGGTGCAAGGCAGGGGACACCCAGGACAGGGCACCAACCCACCACAGTGGTACTGTATATGCTCAGTAAAGAACCTGCCAGCCTCTGGCATCATTCAGCTACCAAAGCAATTTGTCTTGTGAGTTATTAATACATATTGCTCTTATGTCCATTTTGGTCTGGAGTCTTTATATATTTATAATGTTCAACTGCTTTTCTACAGGATTTTTATTGGTACAGACTCAAGAGTAGGACCAATGTGCCCCAAATGTCTCGGTGAAGTGACTGGCTAGGATGTTTGCTGTTTAATTATTGGACAATTAGCACCATTTCTAATTTTCAATTGAAGACAGTGTAGTTTTTGGTTTGTTTTTAAATTCAGGATGTAAAGCATGCAAAAATGGTGTTTTATACTAGCACAATTTTAGTAGGAATGTGCAGGAATATTTGGCATCAGTAGGGTGAGGAAAGAGGGAGAGCACTTTAAGATAATTCGGTTTAATTGAGTTAGATGCAAGTGTAATATTTTTACTTCATGAAACCCATTAAATTTGCAATATGCCCCTGAATTATTTAACACGTAATGCTACAATTGGTACAACATTGAGGAAACAAAAACTTGGGTCAATCATAAGAAAAAAGGTATTTCAGGACATATTTGGCAAATTTGCAGACATGGAGATGTTCCACACTTTTTAAAATTATACGTCATCATATAAATACCGTAAATGCAAACAACGATGGAAACTAGTCCATATTGAAAAGCTAAAATGGACTAAGTGTCCATTTTAATTAGCGATCCTTAACAGGGTTAAGGGATATGATTAATTTCAGTATTACAGATAATCACACAATACAAAGTTAAGCAAAGTCTTTATCCAAAGCATACCTGCCCAACAGAAAAGCTCCATAACAAGCTGTAGAAAGTTAATTTCACTGTAAAACATTCTTTATAGTGGAATAACAGACCTTCTTATGAAAATTCATACATTAGTGCAGATAGTCTTTTTGCTGTAGAAATTAAAATATATTTAAAGGGAAGTTGATTAATTGCTTCTGAGCCTGTGAATATTCTGGTCTTTTTATCATTTTGTTTAGAGAAATTGCTACTAGCAGTGTTCTAAAATACTTGTGTTTCTAACAGTGCACCTAATATTGTATTTGTGCAATAGCAGAATTTGCTGACAGGTTTACCCTACTGACATGAAATCTTTATAGAACTGCTTAAACAGCAGAACTATAGCAGTTGTGTATTGATCATTTTGCAGAGGTTATCCCATGCTTTGATGCCATTAATCATTTGTAGCTAGTTAACCCATTGCTTAAGACTAGTTCTGTTGGTGGCTAAACGGGAAGAAAAGCAGGCTAGGACACAAAGGTCTCCCAGTTCAAATCCCAGCACAGGTGCCATGTATGTCCTTGAGCAAGACACTGAAAATGCTAGCTTCCTGGGTGCAGGGGGGGAAAAAAAAAAAAAAAAAAAAAAAAGGCTGCCCACTGCTCCCCCCAAGGGGATGGGTTAAACGCAGAGAACAAATTCCTTGTATGCATCCCACTTTGAACCCGATTCCCTTCCCTGCTACAATGCAGCATCTGTGAACGTCCCTTTACCCAGCCTAACTCCTACTATCAGGAACGCTGTCAGGAGTCATATTCCACCTAGTGATGGGTGGGGGTCTAAAGTGGCTGATGCTGTGTAGGTGTGATGAGGGGGAACCTACATTTACCATTTCATATCCACAGAGCAATATAATTAGGTCTTTATTCAAAATTCAAAGACACATTCAGCAGCACAGACACTTTCTGACTAGGAACCATAATTAGCTTCGTCGAATGCTTTGCGCGCTCTCTTCAGCTCTTCATTCATTGTCAGGAGATCCTTAACTCTAGCAAATTTTCTGGGGTCCTTCCTAATGAGGAAGACTATGTCTTCCACTTGAACACGGCCTTGACGTCCAATTGACATTGCTTTGTGTGTCTGTTGAAAACAATATAAAACCCAAGCAGAACAAATTAGAAATAATTAAGCAGGTACCGTAATGCAGTGTTCACACAGAGATGAGCAACAATAATTTCAAATAAGTCTTCAAATATACAAACTAATTAACCAATGGCATATTCACTTTCTCTTTAACAGGAAAATAACTCTTCAAGGGTTAAGTTTAAGGTTAAGTAACATTAATCCAACTGTTCGGAATACATTAATTCACCAAGCAGTTTTCTTACAAAGCAACAATGAAAGTACAGAAAGAAAAGTTAACCTATAATAAAATTTACTCCATTATTCTGAAGTTCACATGTGATCAATTGTGAAAACAATTAAGGTCAAAAGGAATTAACTCAGTGGAAAAAAAAAAATCAGCTATTATTGCAATTTAAATTAGTACATGCAACAAAATTTTAAAAACATACCATTTCTGTGATAAACTCTATCACAAGGTCCTCCAAAATGTCCACAGACTCTGTATATGGATTCTGATCATCACCAAATCCATACATCATGCATCTAACTATAATGGAAAGAAATAAATAATTTCTTAACTGTAAAACCTCTTGTAGTTTCCTAGGCTGTGATGAGAAATTACATTAGAGAACTGTTAACATTTAAAAAATACCAAAAATCAAACACTCCTGAGTAATTTTTTTTAGAAAGGTAACAATTAATGTAACTGATTATTAAATTCTTCAACAATAATGTTGGTAATTGATTGATATAAAGCACAGGTGTCTCATCATAGTCCTGGAAGGCCTCGATGGGTGCAGTTCCTCCCTTCACCCAAATCATTCATTTTAATTTAACGACTATCGTAATTAAGTATTAATTACATCCTTGTGTCGCTTCATTCTTCCTAATCATTTGCATCTGTCTGCAATTAGTGATTTTAAACAGAAAAAATAAGTTACAAAAGTTAAAAGTCGGATGCTTGTGTTTTAAGATCTGCAACAAAAACAAACATGACAAAGACTATCTACCTGCAGAATCAAGACAAGAAAATGTCTGGATAATTTGGTGTTTAATTCAAAACAGTAATCATTAATTGTACTCAAATTGTAATAATTAATGAACAGCAAAAACAGATGCCAATGAAAAAGAATGCTTAATCAGGAACAGTGACTTAAGTGATCATTAATAAGAAATTTAATACATCAAAAATATACCACAAGTGTCAATATGATGAAAAGATTTTCCAGCAAGTCTTCCAAACTTATTAAAACTTAATAAACCTCGTTTAGAATGTGTGGATTGACATAGTAAATTATACACGATTATGTATAATTTATTGTTGTGTTTACATTGAAAATGTTATGATTGTTTGTGATTGAATAATAAGGAGATGAAGTATGCGTTATATTTTAAAGTTTCACACTAAGTCTCCTGTCCCTGTTTATTTCGTATGGACTGTAAGGCTAGATAGTGACTATTAAAGGTAAGTCTGTTAGATGGAAAGGGTGAGAACCCCAATTAGGACCCCCAACAAGGAAACGCGTAGTGAAAGGAATAACGAACGTAAACGCACCCAGCTGGTGCAAGTGGGCAAAGGGGCGCTACATAAAATTAACCCTAAGGTTCAAATATACAAAAAGTCAATATTTAACTGACACTAAGGTTTAATCCACAGCAAAAACTGTTTGAAACCAAAACCTGCACAAAAATCCATTTTATAGCAATGAATTGTCCCTGGATTCCTGATTAAAAGCTTCAACAATGAACCTCTTACAGATCTGGACTGCCACAAAAAAATTCAAATCAAAGAATCTGACTGTGCAGTAATGGGCAACAGCAGGCTACATTCTTTTGTCTTTTGGCTGCATACAGCCAATTTACCAGCACCTGGGTAACATCGCAACCCTCCCATTTTATATGGGTCTATTGCTGGCTGGGATTCTAAGAGGTACGAGGCAATGGCACTAACCACTGGGCCACCACACTGCGCCCAACAGTAGGTTACATAAGCATCCAAGAAACTGTAGCAATATCTACTCTACAGCCAGTGTCATGAGTAAGAAACTGCATCAAATGTGATTGCAGTGTTAACACAAAACTGACTGCCAAACTGACAGTCCCAATCAGATTCAGAACCGCTGCAGCCATAAGCTTTCAGCAGCAGCTTTGGGCCTGTGAAATCGCAATCAAATCAAGCTTGATTTGCACAAGTTTAAAAAAAAAAAAAAACTTTGATTAGATATAGTTAAGCCAAGATCAGTGAAATAAGGACAATATGAGAATAAAATATTTAATAAATATTAATAAAAATATTTTAATAAAAATACAATTCTGCTTGTCTATAAAACTATTTTAAATATTAAAATATAAATGTCACTTACGTTCTTTAGAAAAAAGTCTCTTCCTCTTACCATGCCCACCCTCTACTCCAATTCCACCATCTTCTACATCTTCTTCAAACTAAAAAAAGGTTATAGACATTGCGTACAATTATAATTATTCAGCTTGGTAGCACACACTACTGTACATGTCATGGAAATGCTTAACGACAACATTTACTTTTCTGAAGCCCATTCTACATGCCACGAAAACAATGTGGCATACACGTTTTTGCCATCAACCTCTTTTCAGTTGTCAGTAAAATATACTCTGAAGGTCTCTGTTTCTGTCATAAGTTGCACCATGCCTTAAATTCACTAACCTGTTACCAGATAAAATGCATTGCAAAACAACCATTGAAGACAGCTTTAAAAGTTGAAGCACAAAAGTTCTATAAAACTTTGAAGGCCACAACCAGAAAAAAAACATCATAATTTGTCTACATTTCTCAGTTCCATGGGTCTATGACAACCAAAACGAAATCAAAAATTCAGTTTACTGTAAAATGTCTCTACCAAATGGCTGAGCAGTCCCACAAGCATTAAAGCATTTATGCATCTTACATTTAAATTAACACGTTTATTTGTTCAGATTTTTCCTGTATTTGCTATTTGGCCATATGAAAACGTAATAAACATCGTGTATTACGGGAACAAAGCAGTGTGCCCAAGGCGCTTTAAAGGAGTAAAGGTAACACACACGTGAGGTTAAACTAGACATCATCGGAGGAAATGAACCAAAAACTTCTCAAAGTGGCTCCAAAAGAGGCCACCTACTGCTACTGCTGCTTACCCCGGTATCGTCCTCTTCCTCCGCCATTCTCACCAAAAACTATGGTATCCAGTAATCTACTACGACTGATGCACGGTCAAAATACACACTTCAATTAACCTAAAATTTAGTTTTCTTGTTTTGCCCACAACATGACAATAAAAACACAATTCGCGCACTTTACCCAAACCCACTGTTTACAGTCTCTCCTTCTTCTTTGTTCACATTGCTCTGTCGGCTGTTTTACTCGTCTACACCTAATTAGCTCCCCCTACTGTTTCGGAGGAGAAACCCGAAAATGAAAAATGTGCGTTAGCGTTTGTAAATTTACCATTTAAACTGACAATGTAAAGTATATTAATAGTGAGGTATTTCTATCTCTCTTACGTAGACATTCACGCGCATGAACACGCACACAGTTATCATTTTGGGATTACAATAACAGTTTTGATTTCTAACTTCAAAGCAGGAAACAGTAATGAGAAATATATTCATTTGTTATAGCTAGTTAGATTTGTTTTAAATCCATTCTGTGGACACTGATTGAACCTTATGTAAGGTGTTTAGAGATACTGTTACCAACAGTAAACACAAATACACAACCATTAAGTGAAAGACCAAGGAAAATACCATAAAGAGCTGCTAGAAATTATGCTTAAGACAACCTTAAGAATCCTAAACAAACATCAGAAAACCTGAAACAAAAACTGATACAAACTATGATTTGTAACATAATTATAGTAAAACTAAATCATTTGACATACTGAGAAAACACCATTGTTACCATGGCACAAAAAGCAGGGTTTGTTAGTCTTTTCATATTTATAAATATGTTTTTAAGAGGAAAAAGCCTATTTTTAGAAAAAAAAGAGTCTTTAATTTAACAAGATCAGAATTACATAAGTGAGCAAAGAAGTTCCTCCTTTGCCTGTCCTGTACTGCAATGTAAGGGGAATGTCAAGGTGCTTGCACCATGAAAGTCTGTCTGCTCTCGGTGCTGAGCAATGAACCAACACAGCTAACCAACGCTGATGGTGGGGGGTCCTGAAACACAAGTGCTACAGGACAACCACACCGTTAATGGCAGAGGTATGGGAAGCCCTTCAATATAACCAAAGGCATTTCTAGCTTTTTAGTGGATGGCAATGCTCAAAAGCAATATTCATTAGCCGTATAAACCCTTTGAGATTTTAAACTGAGTGACTGAATAATGTTTCTGCATTATAATTGTCATGGCTGCTGCCACAGCAATCTCATTATGTTGGGCCCTGTGAAATCCATTTTTTTTTTGCTGAAATTCAGTATACTTCTTGTGTCATTTTCTCCATGTTGTTTTCCTTTTATTTGGATTTTTTAAACAGTTTTTATTGTAGGAAAGTATGGCTACAATTATAATAATATGGTGAACAGTTAAAGTATCATAAATGGCAGTTTATTCTTTCTATTGAAGCTCCATTACTGCAAGGACTAAAAATCCTTACATACTAATGCAATTAATTAGTGTAATTTGTTTTAAATTTGAGCTGTATTCATTTTGTTTATTTCCTCACTTTGTTACATGTGTTTTCTCTGGATTTTTGGTAGATATTCTGTCTCTATCTGTTACAATACACCTACCACAACAATTACAGACCCTTAATTTCTTTGTAAGTGTGCAAATGTACAAAATCAGCAAAGGATCAAATATTTATTTTCCCCACTATATATGCATGTGGCTAATTTGCATCACTCTGTCAGGGGAATTCATGAGTGGGGATGGAATGCAGACACTTGTGAATATTGCTGCAATAAGTGGGCTTCTCTTGTTCTCTTGTCCTCATTTCTTTGTTTCCTTCTTAGTGTTTCTGAGTGGGGTCACCTGTGGTTTGTTTTTTGTCTTGCGCTATATAGGTTCAGTGTTTTTCTTGTGTCCTGGCCATCTTATGAAATTGTGTTGCTAAGACTAGCTTGAGTCTTGCTGTAGGTCTTTTGTCTAGTGTTATCAGTACTTTTGCTTAGTGTTTTTTGTTCATGTGCATGTCTAGTGTATTGGTTCATTGCCCATTTAGTTCTTTTATTGACCTGAATTATTTTCATTCAGGCTGTCAGGCAAAGATGAATGTGACTTTGAAACTGTTTACTAGTGGAAAAAGTAGCAGGTGAATTTAGGGGTCTGCCTGTTTACATTTCAGTTTTTTTAAATATACACCGGATATTGTTATATTTATATTTGATATCTTTTGTAGGACCAAAGACCAACACATGCCTGGTTTTCCATTTGAAGCCAGGATTGAGAACAGACACAACCACAACATGTTTGCAGCAGATGCTTCCTGTTACAGAGATATAGAAGAGAAGGCCATAGAAGTGTTAACATGCCTTTTTAAAATAGGTCATAGACCCACATCTGATCTTGCTGTTTATAAAAATGACCTTCAAATTGAGTATGGCGAGAGATACGTCTATGTCTCAGCGGACAGGGGGGTTTACCCTGACCTTCCATTTGTACAAAGGTAGGGAATATATTGGGAAACATTATTAAGATAACTGCTAAATTTCTAAGAAAATAAGAAAATAGTGAAGGTATGTAATGCATTACCTGAATGAAATGACAATGACAAATCTGTGTGACAGAATGTGCTAAGGAAGTGTGAAATTAAAGGTCTTCATGCAAGGGTAGCAACAATATATTTAGTATGAAATGTACGTATGGAGAAAGCCACTTAACATAATGTCTTATGTATTATGAATTTACTACTATCACATATTTTATATAAGTAAATTACTTTATACAGTATTTTTCATAGACCAGGGGTGGGAAGTTAATTTTGCCAAGGAGCCACATAAGAGACTGAGCCTGTTGTGGGGGCCAACATCAAATCATCAGTTCATTAACAGTGACAAGAACAATTTTGAACAAAATATGCATTTTTCAGTATATCAAAGACTCACATTAAATTAACTTCATACAAAGTGCTGCTGCTATTCTAATCACCACATTTTAATGGCACAGGATGTCCCTATAACATTGGCAGCACTAGAGAGTCAGGTAGAGATGTGTAATATCAAGTGCAGAGACCAGTG
>JABJVR010008069.1:0-10942 GCA_025773905.1 Chitala chitala | reverse complement strand
ATGGCAAGCTTTACTTAAACGGAGAGTGACTGTGCCCATAGGCAGCTGTTGAGAGAGGCCTAGAATGGCAGAGGGCGGAGTGTTGACTGTCCCAGAAGTACACCAGGGCCTTACTGCACTCACATGTATTTATTTACACTGGTATGTGTGCTGGGAATTTCATTTGTGACCTGTAGGGCAATATGCTTAACGTAAATACTGGAGCTCCAATAAATTTAGAGCCAGCGGGCAACGTGAAGATGGGGTCAGTTAGAAAGTTGCTCCATCGGACCTCAGAGGCAGCGTGTGGATCCTTATAGCCAATAATACATGTGACGATCCCTGCAGAGTCCAAAACAGCTCTGGCCGCAGATTACATCAGAGTAAGTGCAGGAGGTCATAGCAGAAGAGTAAGAAGAAAACAAGAAGGACACATGTGCAAGTACTGAGGTCATCAGCATTACGGGTGATGGCATGCAGCGAGGAGTCCCGCCTTGCCACTTATGTCTACCCACACAGAGCATAGAGCATCCTGGATGCCGTAGCTGTGCAGAATGACAACCCCTTCTCTGAAAGCTCCTCAAAGACACTCCCGCCTCCTCTACCAGCTGCTAAATCGCAGCTATCTTGCTGTTTGTCGCCGGAGTTTGTTATGCTTTAATCCACTTCTAAGACAATGGAAAGAAACTTATAGTCGTCCCTCTAAAGTCACAAATCCTGTCATCCCAGCGCCAAAAGACAAAGATGGCAGGTGCCTTGGAGCAGATTTGCCAATGTCCCTTTGGGCATGTCACTGCTGGGCGGAGCCTGGGAGGGTGTAGCCCTGTTATGACAGTAGAGCTGTGACACCTGGCTAGACCATGTTTAGTTGGTACATCTTATATTGTGTTAGTTACCAACAGTGAATATCAGTGTGAACCCAGGGTTAAGGCAGATAATCTAACACTTCCTCACAGTTATGAAGAAAACATTTACACATAAGTTAGGAATGTACAACGGCAATTTAAAAATGTTGAATTGGCAAATAAATCATCTTTCATGCTTAAATAAGCATCTCCACTACTGGTTAAACAATCACCAGGGTCTTTATTAGTGTGTCGTTACTCTCTTGTCTGCATCTGTTGTTTAAATATCTAAGGTAGATTGTTTGGATAACAAGATTAATGGCCACATTTTTAATGCTGTACTTGATTTAACTTTTATTGTCATTTTAAATATTGTGTATCGTGTGTCATTGCATTATGACAAACACATAAGGTCAGTTGCTGATATACTCATTGAGTGCTACTGTAATTCTGAGTCTTGCTACATGTTTTGTGGTAATTTAAATAACTAACTTATGACAGGTAAATGTGACAAAAATAAGAAAACTGCAATTGCATTAAACAGCGATGCATAGTCTGCGTTGTTTTGTTCCAACGGAATGAGGTTTGTAATTTTTGTTACAGTGTGATGTACAGTTAGTAGTGAATGCTCTTACCACAGAACTGCTTCATTACTATTGCAAAAGCAGTTTAGAGCCAGTTTAATGTACAAAAAAAATTGAGATACTCAACTTGCAATAAATACAGTTAAAAGATATACTCAGTATCAGTCGATAATGATTTAGCAGCAGTTAATTCAGCACAGAGATAAGTGAGATCACACCCCGTTCAATGGTTACATAAGAGACATGTCTGATGTTGAAACACAGACTAAATTCTTGAAGATAGTGGAAGACAGCCTTTCCACATTATAATTTTTTAAAGGCAGGGTCAAAGTGTTAAACTGAAATCAAAATCTGTATTCATGATCAACTGAGATGTTTCTGATAACTGCTTCAACCAAAGTTTTCTCTTAGGACGTAAAAATTGCCCAGCAATTTTAAATGCCAGATATGGGTGTAAAGTACTGTGATAACTCACACACAGACAAGTCAGAGTAAAATTATCATAACTAAAGAAGGGTTTCATTAATTTTAATAACTAGCTGTGTATCTTAATATCCTAAATAAAATGCATTTAATGAGTTTAATGAGCTGAAACTGCCTGAGTTTTGTATGTAGTTACACTAAGTTTTGTTTAGACACTATATTGTCAGGTAATGCATTGGTGAGTTGAGTCCTGCTCTGCTTTATAAATAAATAAATAAATAAATAAATAAATAAAGCTCAGGCAGCTAGTTCACCAGTACAGCTCATCACCAGAATAAAGAACAAGAATATTTTCCCATAAGACACACAATACCTTAATTCTCCTGGCTAGCCAACCAAGGTGACAGATAATGGGCTTTGCAGATCATTAAAATGTACTGCACCCAAATATCAAAATTGCCTTCAGAAGTGCCTGGTACTCTTGTAAGTATAGGGCTTTTACTGGTTAGAGTAAAAGGCCTGCCCAGCATTAAACCAGGGCAACTTGTCTGGGCCAACAGTGTTGTTGGAACGTTCGTGTGTGTAATTGCAACTTCACCTTAGCACACTAAAACAAAACTTTTTTTCTATGCAATTTTATGTAAAACCATTAAGGAATTATAGTGGTTTGTCATAATAGTGCTCTGTTGCATATACTGTATATGTAAATAACAGTGCAGTGAAAAGATATGACAGCATATTTATTACAGAAATTCAGTGCATTGCAACAAGTGTGGAAACCGACTGGGGAAGAAACCCAGATGTCACAACTCGAGCAAGATACCAGGAAAGAGGATTAGTCTGTTAAACTAAAGACCCCGGTCATGAGAAGCACTATCTCCTGCTGTAAGTCCATGGACTGACATCACTTTTGTAATGAATTCATGTGTGCCCAATGAGCTTTACTAAATAAACACCAGTTAGACAAAGGGAAATTCACAGCGAGGCATGTCACCAGGAGCTGGGAATATTGTGTATATATACACAATGCATGTCATACATATGTCATAGCACTGTAAATGTAGGCCTCTCAATTGTAACAATGCAATCAGTTACACTTAATATCTGTTTACCATAAACAAGTTGCTCATTAGGACTACCTGCTGCTTTCATGTGTCACGTAATGCAATAGTGTAATATAGATTCATTAACCACCAGGAGGAATAACAAAATGATTTTTGTCGCACTGTCAGAAATGAAGTGTGAACTTTCACATCAACAACACACTTTTCAGAACTTTTAATTGATGGTTAGCACTTCTGTCACACTCCTGTGACTTGAGTTCTATATTTTTTGTTTTTGTTTTTTTTTTTTTAGGGGAGAATTTATGTTGCAGAGTTTCTTTTCAAGAAGGATGTTTTCAGTACAGCTCATTCCAGCAGTCAGTAATTGTTATTCGGTGTATTGGTAACAGAGAAGTCTCACTTGTTAACCATTTGGAAAAAGTTCAGATTGTAAAAATGCATATTCTTTTTTTATTCATTACTCCTTTTATATATGCGGTTGGCTTTACTATATGCACTGTAAGATATTTATTGTTTGCCTTTTCACAGCTTTTGGTACTTATGAAATCTACAGAGATTCCCCAGTGATTTTATAAGCCAAGTGAAAATCAAATAATACTAATAATAAAAATTGCATTTACTGACAAGAGCACAATTTGTAAGAAGCACAGAGATGCAGCTATTAATCAGCATGCTGGTGGGTCATACAACAACAAAAGATTTAAAAGTTTGCCTTCTCACTATTGTTTTCCCCCTTATTTAATTATATATTTACCTACCCAACTCACATTTATTTCTGAACTTAACAAATACATCCATTGATAACATTCACAATTATCTGCACTGTCGAGTAAGTGAAAGCAATTGGCAGTAGCAAAATCAATCTGCCCTTTCCTTGACGCACCACACCCACTGACCATCGCCTTTTTGCAGCTGCAGAAAGGATCCCTAGGCTACACTGGGAGAGCGGCCCACAAGAAGAGTAACATCCAGCGTCTACAATCATGCCTGCTTTGCGCTCTGCATGTGTTCCTGTGTTATAGAAAGCGGGGAGCAGACACTTGTTATTGGCCATCCTTGCTCAAACGGCTTCTCCAATAAATCGGGTTTCCATTCCTGGCAGTCTCGTCACCAGCTCCCGGGCCTACACTCCCTCGCCCCCTCGGATCAGCAAAGGAAATCAATGAGCTGTGAACAAATCCGCGCTCCTCTCCGGCTTGCCCCTGTGCACAGTCGCCAGGACATAATGGCGAGTGACAGAAGTTAAGTGTTTCCCAAACCCTCGTCGAAAAAAAAAAAAAAAGAAAGTGGAGATAGCAGTGCAGCTATTTTGAGGCACAGGCTTCAGCACCGGTCAGTCCCTTAGCTCGGGCAGAACCGCCCCAGTGGACAGATATCGAGCCCCGAGGCGGGCTGCCGCGCTCGCAGATTTCCCCAGAGCTCGACACGCTCCTGCACCTTCGCTTGTCGCTTGTCGGGCTAAGCAGGACGATCACGAGAAAGAGACGCGGCTTCAGTCACGTGACGTGATGGTAAACGGCCCTGAGACCGATGTCGAGATTTCGAGTCATTATGGAAAAAGCATTAAAAGATGAAGAAAAGAAAAATGTTGGGGGACTCACCAGTCTAGCTGCCTGAATGTTCCTGAACACCAGAGCTATGATGGTGCTGACAAGGAGTATACCGTGCACTTTCCCAAGAGCCCCACTGATGTAGGCTCGCGGTACTCTTCAAGCCATACAGACTTCTCCGGCTGCTGCACCCTGCTGAACCTGTGCGGCTCAGACCACACCACTCAAGGACGGCAGGATAAGCAGGATAAGAGAGGCTGTGCCTTAACACTGGTGACCTCAAATCCAGAAGAATGCCTTTTGAGCATCTTGGCTTCAAATCTCAGCAAATAACAAGTTTGGGTGGCTTCTGCTGAGCTTCTCTAAAAATCACTGTCATTCTTACCTGGGTGAATGACAACATAATTGGGACAATGGCAGGGATGCCATTACTGTGCACGTTTTCTGTATATTATTACTACTATAGGTATACAGACACTGCAGCCTGATTTGGGAACCAGTGAAATTGGGCAAATTCCACACATAATGCAGCCATCAGCATGACTGCAAAATGTCTGTTTTTAAAATACATTAAATTACTTTAGATTTATCCTACAGCTGTCATATATGTAACCAACCTCAAGACACCAATAAAATTACAATAATATACATTCTGTATAATACCTTGCTTCATAAAATCATCTGGGCCTGTATTCACAAAGCTTCCTAAGCCTAAATGTTGCTCTTAGTGATGAAATTCTAAGAAAAATCTTAGAATTATGACGTTTTCTTCAAATTTCCACTTAAATTTAGAACTAAATCTTAGTAAAGATAAAAATAATTCACGAAACATCATAGCCCTAAAAACAGCTCCTAAGGTAAAAACTGTTAAGAGTAGAGAGGAGGACTTTTAAGAGGCTAAAGAGTTTCCTTAGCAGAGGACAAAATAGCAGAAAGAAGAAATATTCTCCAAACACTGAACAATTATGAGTTAATTAAACTCTAGAGATTGGATCGCGATGGGATAATGTTTGTGGTCAAACTTATTAGCGATGCGCTCACATCTCCCAAATGAAAGTGATCACAACACTGAGGTATTTGGCAACTGGAAAAATGCAGCAGTGCAGCATGGAAACTGGTTCAAAAAGTGGACACATTTTCAACATTTGGTTGTTTTAATTAACTTTAAGATATTTAGCCTAACAGAAACTATGCAGGAAAAAAGCCTGTATTCATGATTATATAATTTCTTAATACAACCACTTTATGATTTCACTGTCCATTCTATTATCATATAGTCTATCTAAGAGCACATTTTAAGACCTTTTTAAAACAGGCAGTTTTTGATCAACCAATCACAGTCCTTGAAATGCTGCGTCACCCATAGCAACGGGGTCAATCACGCCTTGCATTACTGCTCACTAAGATAAAGGTTTTTGTACTTTCCTTACTCAAAGTTGCTCTGAGAAGTTTCCTAAATCACGTTTAGTCTAGGACTCCCAGGAAGGATTTTTTAGGCTAAGATAGGAGCTCTCTGAGAGGATTCTAAGAAGCTTTGTGAATATGGCCCCTGACGTTTTACAGAGTAAAGACTACCATTTCAGTGAACCTCCTCACAGAGAATGTGTAAGTAACCTCTGGAGAGCAGCAACCACATCCCATAACTAATGTGTTCCACCCTTTTCTTACTCTGCCCTTTCCTTTGGAGCCATCACAGACAAGTGGTCAGGGCTCACTTAGGGACCATCTGGTAAAATGGGAACATCACTGATTCATAAAACCCAGCTCCATTAGTCAATGAGTCAGTACCATGAGCACTCAAAAGGACATTCTACTTAAGTCAGTACAACGAGTGCACTCACAATTTATCCCAGCACTTTCACTAATTAACACTCACTTGCTATTAAAGTTTGTGTTGTTCAAAAAAGTACTGCAGTTTTCCGTTTTGTTTTCACATTTCTCTGTGATTTTTTTCTCTGCGACTTATCCTCCTGCAATCATTCGTTTAGCCCAATTTTATTGCATTGATCCAGGTAAGAAGAAATAATAGCCACGAGGAATGCTCGTATAAATAACCAGGGTGCTGTATTTTAAAGATGTCTTTTCCAGTGAGTTATGAGTTTCACTTTTCAGTAATCAGAGGTCAAAATGCTGACTGTACTCACTGAGTTGTGCAGATATTGATCCAAGACCAGTGATAACAAGGTCCATGTTTGTCTTCAATCCGTCTGTCACAACGTGCAGCTCTGTGCGCTCCAAGTCAAGATATTAGTCTTTTAAGACTCATGGTGTCTTGAAGTTGGCTAGAATTAAGGGTTTAGATAAATGTATACAAATAAAAAAGGACACTCACTGCCATGCAAATTTTTGTCAACATTCATTTCTCAGTGCTTGCATGGGGCCACATGCCAAAAGGCAGAAGAATTATTATCAGTGAAAGAGGACTGGGTCGTTGATTTGTCCAATGGGCAGGGTCATGGAACAGGACGTGGCAGAGTTATGTTCTTTGTCGCGACAGCAGTGAGTCACAGCGGACACCGTTCTGGCTTCAGTGCTCTCTAAGGCATTTATCAGAGTGATATCTCGCTCCCCCAGGGAGATTTCTGCCGGGTGCCACTTCGTCTACAATATAGGCTGATGTTGTGCTTCAGAGGTGCCCTCCACCTCTTTTTCCAAAAGGTGTGTGTGTGTGTGTGTGTGTGTGGGGGGGGGGGTTACTGAGTTCTACATAGCTAATAAATCACCTGTTATGCCATTGCAATCAAGTTGTCAGATACACATTGATTTTAAAAGTTGCTATCAAAAATCACAGAGCTCAAGAAATCTATGGGTGTGTTTTACAGTCTATGCTGCTTCAAGGCCTTGTGAAGGTAAGCAATTTAGCACAGCTTCTTAATTAAAAGTGAGAAGCAGAAGATAATGTTGTGGTTAAATGTTATGACACCCAGCAACAATCAGAAAATTAAAATCAATGTGAGTTTTCATTTGTTAAACCATTTCCTCAGCAAAAACACATTTGAAAAGAAACTAAATGACTTAATTTCAGACACACTGAAGCCTATATGCACTTGATTTGTCTATGGACCACAAATGTCAACTGTCAGCTCACCGTTCCTGATTGTGATTGGACTAACGAGCGCTCGTTCACGTGTGTTTGCTCAAAGGCCAAGGATGTTCATGGCCTGCCTGACAGCAGACTTAGGCCTTCACAATTATCTACATTTCGGAAAATAAATGTTCCAAGTGCTTTTTCAAAGGTGTTATATTATTAGTCAAGAGTACACTATCTTCATGCCAATTATCTCTTGCTAGTATTTTTCAGACTGTTCATTTTTTTTCCTTTTTTCAAAACATAGGGTATGACATCCCACTTTAATGGTATACATTTGTAATGAACTACAATTTAATATGTAACATCTTTGACTGCCTTTATCGTCAGCGCTGAATAAGGCTAAAGTGTTGAAATTGGTGGTATTTTATGTGTGATAAGAGGCTTCACAAGTTCGGTCCTTCTCACACGACATGTATTCCACTGGGATTTTAGAAAGCATTCTGCCCATTTTTCTTCAAAATGAGCCTTGCAAAAACCTGTCTAGTGTTAGGCTCATGTCTGACCGTCAACGCCTATACGCTGTGGCGGCCTGTCTTGTACAGACGACGATTAATGGACATTAGCTTAGAAAAATACAGCGATTCTTACAAACGGCTCTTTTCATCTACCAAGGACCGGGGTCAGCCTGCCTCCTCCCCTGTATATCTGTCACTTAGATGAAAGACATTCACTGGGATGAAGCTAGGCAGAACAGGCAGCGGAGGGAAGGGCGGGAGGGCATATGCATTTCAGAACACCATCCTTTCGGAGACATATTCTTAGAGAGCATATTCTTCTCGAACCCCCTCTCAAAAATATTTTCCCAGCAAATCATCTACAGTGACAGGCACGACAGTTAGACTGTATGTCTATGAGCGTGGGCGCTCTGGGCACAGCAAAAGGGAAAGGCTATTTTTTTTTAAGCTAAGTTACGCTATCAAAGCTCAGACGGCAGCTTCCCGCAGTTCTCCGGACTTCAGAGAGGGCCAAACTGAGCCATGTCAAACTGTTCCACACAAGCCATTAGTCTTTTCAACACTGGCCCTTCTCAAGGCACCCATCAGCTGATTTTTCTGTTGTTTCCACTGTGCCAAGATCAGGGCGCGCCTGTCTTTCTGTGTCCAGAGAATCAGCCCACTCAAAACCCATTCGTGCTACAGTCTCAAGCTCTAACTAACACTCTCTTGCTTCCTCTTTTATTTCTCTTTGCATGAAGAGCAGCATCTTTGTCTGGGATCTGTCTGCCTTTGGAAACACTATTGATAGGTCCAGGTTGTGCTGGTAACTGTGGAGATCTGGCTGCTATTGGGTGTCTGATGTTATGTCTATAATACCTCATTCTGTCCGAGTCTGACAGAATGAGATACTACACACATAAAGGCTCATTTGTGTGTCTGAGTATACACAAGCTGTTAACTGTACTAATTCAATTGGTGTCTCTAAATTTCCCATGTAGTGTTTGTGCAGGTGTGTGTACTCTGCTTGGGACTGGGATCCTGTCCAAAGCACACTCTCTGTTCTAGAATAGGCCCCCTAGAAAATACAAGTGAATAATGGACTGTAGTTAACAAATGAATTACCATATTTCTGTCATGTTCAAAATTTCCAATTTTAATTACACACTGTTTTTAGTATTGTATTTGAAAATTACATAAAATAATTATGCAATATATTTTGACTTTTCTGATGTTGTTTAGCTTATGAAATGTATTCTCTGTCTAAAATGTAATACACAATAATATTTCATTAAAACAACCTTTCGTGTACAAAATGGGAACCGGTAACACTAAATTCTCGTTGTAATGCAAGCCCTTCCAAGCTATACATTCAGCAGCCGAACACATTACCTTGGCCTCGACACGTGTACTGTGAGAACAGTGACATTTTCAGATGTTAAATTACATACGTTTGAGCTGCGTTTTCCGTGCCTTATATGGTAAGCCCAGCTGCCCCTCCAAACGCACAGCCCTGCTCCGTTTGCAGTCTGACACTTCCTTCATCGGGCTGAAAAAATAATTCTCAAATAAGGTCTGTGTTTAATGACTGAAGCGAAAAAAAGCACCGCTCGTGGATGGTGCTGGGAGCAGCGCTGCATAGATCTTCATCTGATGCGGCATTTAAACCTGTCGTGCATGACCGTTGCTCACCTTGCCACGGGTGCGCATGAAGCCGTCCTCTGCTGCATGAGACTATTCCAGACAGTACGTTCACCCTCCCATCAGTCTGCCCCTGGAGAAGGTCTCCTTGTGGTACCTTGTGTAGCTGTGAAGCACCAGTGCAGAGCAACTTTATGCAGCTGAGCTAAAATCAGGGCACAGGAATATTCCCAGTTCATTCCTGACATGCGCCTGTCAAGCTACCGCGGATACGCAGTGAAGCAATTGCTGCAGGTTTTAGGCAGTCAGTTGCACACATGCAGCAACAGAGTCCTGCAGCCCACTCGTATGTTGTAATTAATTTTTAAAATAGTGTTTCTGAATGCTTTATTACCTTGCACTTTCAGTGTTGAATAAAAAGTCAGTTTAACCTAATAAAATAATTGCGCCTAATAGAAAAAGGATCTCATCTTCAGCAGAGAATTCTAGTGTGGCATTTTACAGCTTATTATCTGATCATGTACTGAGTACTGTGTAAATAGGGCTATATGTTCTGTGTAAGTGGATTTTGGCCAAATTAATAGTCTGATTTAGCTTTCATTTGTGAACAATTGTTCACACGCTTCCTTTAAAATTTGCATTTCAAATTGCAGTTAGCCTTTCAAAGCAGACCAGACTAAGTGGACTGCCTTTTAGAATCCTTTGTATGCTCTTTTATTTTATTAGGCCTTCATTTGCCACTTGGGACATTAAGCAGGCAAGACTGCAACATTCTGACTAAAAACCACAATAAGGGGGCGTAGGTGTTTTTTTTTTTTTGTCCCAGACAGACCGATGCTGTATACACTTAGCAGAAAGCGTGCCAGAATTATGGCTGCAAGTTGTCAGACTCATCACGTTTTACTGCAAATTTGTTACTGTCTGATGTTATAAACTATCTTTTATTATGTTCCTAAAAATACATTTTATTTATCACGACTCCCTGCTTTTTGCAGTATTTTTTTTTTCCTTTTGCACAAGATTGAGAGACAAAGTTAGCTGTGGGTCTGTCATAACTGAAAGTGCAATGCAAACTTAGTTCTGTTATTTATTTACAGGTAATTCTATGTATCCTACGTAAGTGATCTCTAAACTGTCAGGATATGGTAGACACTGAGGACACAGGACTCAGACAAGTGTATGGAAAGAAACCTTTTGCAATAATAATAATAATAATAATAATAATAATAATAATAATAATAATAATGATTTGTGTTCTGTAGAGGAAGCAGAGGCTGAGGACTTGGAGGATGATTCGTCCATAACCCAGGCTGAAGTCACGGAGGTAGTCA